>OX352471.1:10975000-11115000 GCA_947093115.1 Brenthis daphne | reverse complement strand
TTTTTTTGTATTTATTCAAGTGTTTAGTTTCTTTAAAGAAAATTGTACTTTTTAACCAAAAACTCCGAGCGAAGCTCGATGGCCCAGGTACTTATTGTAATTTAGATACAGAAAGTAACAAGTACTTTTGAATCGTCAGTTTAATTTTAAGAGAGTCAGTCAGTCTGTGAGGAAGCTATCACTGGTCTGAAATGCAGTTCTGTTGAGAAGAGCCGGGGATAAGCACAATTACATGTATATATTTATAAAAGTACAATATTATAGCTCTGTATGAGTTAATTTACCTCCGCACATTTTCTTCAACTAGGAACACTTAAACAGAGTAATATGCTTTAATTAGTAAGCAATTTATTTCTCATATTAGCTTTAAATTGTGTAGAAGGTAAATCTTGAGCAGACCTGACAGCTTGAGGAACTTTATTATATATGTATACTAGCAGTACCCGCGACTTCACCCGCGTTCAAAATACAAAAAAAACCGAACTCTTTGCTTTTATGGTATAACTAATAATAATTTGATTGCTGTAATGATATGCAAATGTTTGAGTATGATTTTAAGATGCGCATCGAGGATTCCGTACCTACTTACATTTGAATATAAATTTAATTTTAGCGATTGAAACTCAAAAAGATATTCAACGTATATTCTGTAAATTAATTTTAGTTTAAAGATTTAGTAAGCTTCACTACCACTATTTTCTGCACATTTTTCTACTCTTTCTAACGTTAGAGAAAAAGAGTACAATGATACAACTCGCATACAATGTTTACGATTTTAGAATAAAAAAAACTTTTTAACAAAAAAATAAAAACCGACTTCAAACAAAAGAACTAAAAAGTAAAAAATAATTGATTGGTAGATGGTAGTAGATTCATTTACTATACATACCTAATCAAATATTTTCGAAGTCGGTGTGCTTTGCTTTGTATCGGCTGGCAAATTGGCAAATCTAATAGAAATGTTTATTATTTTTTATCTTAAAGCGAAATACCATTTTCCGTGCATTTCGCGTTAAGATTAACAGAGTTTACATCCAATATATACAATCATTCATCTATTTTACCCCCTTAGGGGATGAATTTCGAAAAATCCTTTCTTATCGGATGCCTACATTATAATTATGTCCTCCAAATTTCACGTTTCTACGTCCAGTTGTTTAGGCCATGCGTTAATCTATCATATACATGATGGATTTTTGAGACGGGTCAGTAAGGGCAGGTACCTTAACTGCTATAGTTACAGGAAAACGCCTCTAGGAGACCATCCATAACTTTTTGAGATATTCTGAACTACATTCACAGATTTTGGAAAAAATGGACAGTTAGCGAAAAAAATGCTAAAATAAAATACCCAAAAAAATTATTTATGTCAATCGATCCTATTTCATGTAGGGATCAAAATACTCTATGGGACCATTTAAGGTATGAGTACTAGAAATGATAGAAATCGCCAAAAACTTTTCCCATACATTTTGTACGGAAAAACAATTAATCAACTCGAATTATTCTTTGTTGCCTAGCGGTACTATTTCTTATTGTGATCAAAAGACTCTTTGAGACCAACTAAAGTTTGAGTACAGAAACTACTATAAGTCACAAGACCAAGTAAGTCATAAGATCTTCTTACCAAATTTCATCTAAATCGGTTCAGTAGCTTCGGAGCTCATTCGGTACAAACAAACAAACAAAAAATCAAATCTTTCCTCTTCATACTATTGGTATAGATTAATATTAATTATATATTTTTTTGTATTTACAATTACTAACCATTATATGGAATAATTTAATTGAAACAAATTAATTGAATTGAATATAATATACCTTTGTAACTTTTTGTTCGTTTGTCTGTATTTTGTATACCAATCATATGATTGCGACATAACTTAACTAGCAACTTTAACACATCTACAAAAAAAATTGATTCAGTGCAAAAAACGTTAAACAACTAATCTGCGAGTGGTGGTATTGCTTAATTTGAAAAATACTCGAGAAACAATAGGTGGATTCGTGTATATATATATAACTTATTTTTTGTATGAAAGTATGTACATATTGTACATATTATATACCTATCTATGCCACTTTATAATTGGAAGAATAGGTACACTGTAGATTTTATAAATCTTCAAGTTCTTTATTCAAGTTTTATATATATGTAGTAGGGGTGTGCGAATAATTCGAACTTACGAATTATTCGTTCCGAATCGAATATTAATATTCGATTCGAAACTTGAATTGAATAATTCGGAAATTCGAATTATTCGAAAGTTCCCGAATAATTCGAAAAATTTCGAATAATTCGAAAAATTTCGAATAATTCGAATTTTTTTCAGGGTTTCTTTTTTTCAATTTTCGAATAAATATTTAACAGTCAATATACATTTTATTTAAACCATGAAATATAGTTACACAAATAGAACAATTAATATAGTTTTTTTTAAAAGAATCAAATAATAGAAATTATACTATAGCGAATTATGAAAAATCCAAGATTTGAAAATCTGCTACAAATTTTTGTTCAAAAATAATAAATACGATAAGTAGACTATTTTGACACACGATTTGAAGGAATTTAAATGGATACAATTGAAGATCCAGAGATATTTCATTAATTCGCGAATTATTCGAAAACTTTCGAATTATTCGAAATTTTTACGAATTATCCGAAATTTTTCGAATTATTCGAAATTTTTCGAATTATTCGAAGAATTTCGAATAACTCGAAAATTCGAATTATTCGAATCGAATATTGATATTCGATTCGATTCGATTCGAACGATATTCGCACACCCCTAATATGTAGTAAGAACTACATATATATAAAACTTGAATAAAGCGAGGGTAAATAACGTATAATTTACGGAATGTAATAGTCTAACATTACAATATAATATCATAAAAATACGCTCCAGAATTTCGAAGAGTCAAAAGTAGCTCATATATCTTGAGTTATAAATAATATTCAGTGCAGATATTTCTTTTTTATTCCAATTGTTTCATAAAAGTTTAAATGTCTCAGATTGAATATATGAACTTATTACGTGACATATATTATACTCTAGAGCATTTCAGCGACTGCGTAAGGGTTTTTGTACCTATTAACATCTTATATATAAAATTAGCCTATTATATGACGTCTGGGTTAAGTCATATTATTATTGAACTAGATTAATTTTTGATATTGTTTTCATTTTCTTTTATTTTTGCTATTTTATTTTTTTATTTTTTTTATTTTATAATTCTCAAGTTTTCCACATCGAATAAAATTTTATTGTAAGAAAACTTTTCCTTGTATAGAGTCCTAACAAAGAAAATTTATATCCAAATAATGTTTGAGTGAAGTCTAGTTTCTTCGTGTAAAGATGTAAATATATGTTTTTCCTTATTTTACGCAAAAAAGGATTAAAGTATTTTTATTATGCAATTTTTTGAAATTCCGAAATTTTTGATTCAACTCTGATGATTCAGGAGTTTCAAAAAGTGTCAAAGTCAAAGTCATCAAAAACTGAAGTTAAAGTGAATCGAGCATATTATGTTACTAATGTGATACATAACACTAATATTATACCTATATCTGGATAATGTGCATAATATGACGACTTATCAGTATTTACACTGTGTTTGGATAAAACAAATAAAGCTTTTTACATTTTAAACGACCCATTTCAGATCATGCTTCACAGCACACAATTTTTGAACAAAAATGTAGTAGATTCTTTGTTGAGCTACACTGCTTTTTATATTACAGTAACTTTAAGATAGAGTTTAGCTTAACGTCTTACCCTAGAATATTTTGAAACTACTTTCCGTTGGGATGAATTCAGTGGTGGCATTTGGGGCTTTTCTAATTTATTAGTTCCCTAGTACTTTAAGTTATCTAAGTAATAATAAATGAATTATATTCTTTAAAGTTAACGGTACATGTTAATGTGATTAATTTTTAAACGATTTCATATTGCTGAATGCATTTTTGACGATTTATGTGGGCAATGTTAATAAGTTGCGACGCCAATTAAATTTTACCGTAAAATTGTATACCTAATTAGTAAATTATATCAAACTTATAAAATACTTTGTTGACTTAAATTCTTTAAAATATATTTTTTTGTTGGCAGGATCATTATGTCTTCGAAATGTATACATGATCATCCCAGAAGCGGTAGAACGAGGCAAACCTGCTGTTATTAGGTGTATGTATGACTTAGAAAATGAAGACTTATACCAAGTTAAGTGGTACCGCGGGGATCGGGAGTTCTGCCGGTACTCACCCAGAGACGTGCCGCCTCTCAAAGTCTTCCCCATCCCAGGAATAGAAGTTGATGTAAGTATCTACTTATCATATATAAATATTAAATTGCTTCGATCACTCTATCGAAAGTTCTAATTAAGAAAGGTACATGAGGGTATAGCACTTCCAACTTCCCAATTTTGGACTGGTCTTTGTTACAAAAACTCAATAACTATATATAAGTATTTGGTCGTTCTCTGGACTGGAATTCGGGACCTGTGTATTATTTGGATCTGCAGTAGAGTATGCTAGCGACTAGATCAAATTATTATGCTGCTTAATACTAATTACTACGCTAGAATAAGTTTATTGGATTCTCATCTATACATATGTACATTCATATAATAATCAGTAACTTAGTGCTATCTGTACATGAATTATTTTATAAAAGCAATGACTCTTACATATTGTGTACAGAATATAGACCCCGTTATTAAAATTCTGTTTGTCTATATGTTTGTGTGCGTTTCACGCAAAAACCAATTTTAACTAAATTTTGTGTAGTGGTAACTTATTACTTGAGTTAACATTTAGTATACATTTCATTACAGGAAAATCTTTTATTTCTATTTATGAGAAAACACAATAACTGGTTCGAGTCATCCTCAGAAATTTACATGGCCTAACGCTGGCTAAACATGTTAGGTTTAACAAGCGAAGCGAGGGCAAATCGCTAGTGTGGAATATTTGTGTGACGAACAAAAAACAATACAAAAATATTTCCGGTGTAGCTAGAATCAAATAAGATTTATATACACCCTGCGTGGGTGTATACCTATCGCTATATAGTAATAATTAATTGATTTAATATTATTTATTGCAAAACGCCTTATAACAATTCATTTCAGGATTATAAAACAATGCATTGTAAAATATAAAATTTAAGAATCTAAGAAGTTGAAGAAGAAGTGTAATAAATTATAATAAAGCACCTAGACTTTTCTCGCCGTATCTACTGGCTTAACTTTTACATACAATGTATTAGTTTTAATTCTATTTCTGAGTTTTCTTAGCGCAATTTTCTGTTTTCATTTCCCATTTCAGACTAGGGATTTACCCCGGTTTCCTGCGTAGTAACTCGTAACTCTAAGTGCGTGACTCCAGATCATATTCCTGTGCTTATCCAAATCCGTCCAATCGTGTAAGTGGAAAAAACTTTCGCCTTTATAATAATAAGTATGACCCACCGAGCTTTACTCTGAAGCCAAAAGTACAATTTTCTTAAAAAAAAAACTAAAAACTTTAATAAATACAAAAAAAAATAAATAAAAGTAAAAACTTTGTATCCGACCGGTATTAGAACTCGGACTCATGTGATTGTTAGTCTTGCGCCTTGGCCGCTTGATCACGACACTTATGCCCGAGCGTGGTAATAATGCGAAAGAAAACCACATGAAAACTCGAAAACACGCGTTTTCCCAGACATAAGACTAATCTTGATCGATTGTTCGCCCCCGAAAACCCCCACATACCAAATTTCAGCGAAATAATAAATAAAAAAAATTAAATACGACAAAAAATACCTAATTTGCATGACTAAACAAGTTCCTGGTGATGTTTTAATCGTTCGGGTACATAAAACTATCAATAAATGCCTGACAGCAACCAATTTATCTATCTATAGACTATAGTAATTACAGCTCGTATATAAATCGTTCCATTTTGCGGTATCTATACATATAATAAAATGTAACTAATCCGAATCTGTACATTAAATATTTTTTGGAAAATCTTATTGAAATAAACATTATTATCGATACAGAGGTCGAATCTATAGTTTTTAGAATTTTTGTCTGTCTGAATGTCTGTTACCGCATCACAGAAATTAGGTTACATTAGGTTACATATTATGTAAAACCTAAGAATTTGGTTTTTGGTCATCTGAACGCGGGCGGAGCCGCGGGCAATGCTAGTGGTCTGATAAATTTAGTCATACCACTCGTAATATGACGTAATAATATATATTTTTAGTTACATATTTTTCAATACTTAATAATATTATCACATATGCATATTAAATTAAATTTCGTCATATTGAGCCGGAAAATATGATTGGAGTAATTTCTGTATCTTAATAGAAAGTAATATTGTATCTCAAGCACTATAATATATAAGTTATAATATGTTTATTGTTTATTTTTATTACAGTAAACATAATATAACCATTTTTTTTATTCTTGCCCGCGGCTCCGTTGGCGTACTTTATCTATACTAATACTAATATTATAAAGAGGTAAAGTTTGTGAGTTTGTGACGTTGTAGGGGGTAATCTCTGTATGTATTGAACCGATTTAGATGAAATTTGTTAAGGAAATAGTTTGAGACCCTGGGAAGGATACTATATATTTTTTATCTCGGAAATCATCCCTTAAGGGGGTGAAAATGGGGATGAAAGTTTGTATTGGGAAGCAAGTTAGGGACGAACCCGAGCGACGCGAGGGTGAGTGCTTGATCTAACACTGCTAAGATATTTATGTACGTTAATAAAAATTTGTCAATGCAAGCATGGGCACGGGAGACTAAGTGTCTCAGAATAAGAATAATTCTGTGAAAAAATATTAATTTAATCCTGTTCACGTAGGATAATTATCTATTATTTATTATGTGGGCTCCTCCCACATATTACACACATTTATACGAGTACGTACCTATATACAGAACACATTACACAAACAAACATACACCAGTTGCGCGAGTGCAGTGGAAACGAGCCGGAACGGCTAGTTCTATTTTTTATGCTCGTGATTATTTCTATTTCCTTTTTTATATTTATACTAATGATTAACCCTCGGTTCCCTTGGGTTCACCTCTAGTAAAACAAAAACAAATTTATTCCACGGGAACCGTAAATTTTTTCCTGATAAAAAGCAACCTTTGTGCTATTCCAGACTATGATCTGTCTGTGCCAAATTTCATTCAGATCTGTTCGGCTGTTCTGGCGTGATTGAGTAACAAACATCCATCCAAACATTCATCCAAACATTCACACATCTAAACTTTCACATTTATAATATTAGTAAGTGTAAGATATTCTACTAGCGACTTGTTAATTTTTATGTCCTTAACTTGAATTGAAAGTTTGTGTTTGGTCGCAAAAATGAAATCAACACATGAAATGTAAATATTATTTTCTTTTTGTTTTTAATATTTTTATGTACTTTAAATTATATAAACAATAACGCTTATAATAATTATTATCACTACATATTATATAAAAACTTTTTAACAATAAAATAAAAACCGTTTTCAAACAAAAGCACTAAAAAGTAAAAAATAACTGATTGGTAGTTTTCATTCACTATACATACCTAATCAAATATTTTCGAAGTCGGTGTGCTTTGCTTTGTATCAGCTGGCCACTCTACCCATTAGTAAAAACAACATGAGTTGTTTTTACCAATGGATAGAGTGGTTCTCGAGAAAGGTTTTAGTATATAATTTGTTAAGTTTTTGTATACATTGGCCAAAATATAACGATATTTGTCGGAGGTGTCGAAAAAAATAAGCCATCTGGGAGCTTTCAACGAAAACGCAACCTAAACCCTTTGAGATATAACAAAATAATGTATGGTGGAATTGTGTATCTTATAGGTATAGGTCTACAGAAAAGTCCGCGATGGCATATGTCTATCTCATAAGGATAACATACTATATCTATTTTAATACCTAGTTAGCTTATAAGAGAAATAATTAAAGCTAAATGGACTTTATGATATTATTAGATTGAGAAATGTATTCAATATTCTATCAATGGTAAAGCATGCTTGTTTTAAGTTTTTTTTCTATTTTCTTTTAACAGAATAAGTAAAGTAAATGAATAAAGCTTATTAGACATAAGTTGATGTTTAGTTGTCGTCCAATAGTCGACTTTAGTCCTAATCTTCTCTCCCTTTTGCTTTCACACTATCGAGTGTATTCATTTTGATTCTCCCAGTGTATTTGGTACTTGATAATATCAATATGTATAATATCAATATGGTAAATTTCATTAAGATTAGCTAAGTACGCAGAGTATAACATTTTAGTAAACATATGTACATACGCGCGAACTTATTAGAGCTCTCTCTATTCTTTTCACTCTTAAAGTCCAGTGGGGCGACAATTCGACACAATCCGTGAGATATTAGACGTAGGAGCGACGGCTTTACGTGCCATCTGAGGCACTGGGGTGAACCACGGGCAATTTTCCAAATGTGTTTCTGAGGCTTTCCTAATAAGAAAACACAATTACCAATTGACCTGGGACTTGAACCCAGGATCTCTGGGTTTGTAGACAAACGCAAGTTTAGGTACCTGTTATTGGTAGCTTCAGTAATTGCTCACTATCACAATATGTGCCGTAAGGTAAAGATAGCAAATAAGAAACGTTTTGAGTATAATTTAAAAAAGTAAGCTTCACTTTTCTATTTCTGGATATTCGTAGGCGAAGAAATTTATTTGTTAAATGTCCTTGCTCTTTGGCGTAATGTAGGTAATTAAGTACTCAATTTGTATAAGCGTTTTCTTTGTGATGTTGTTTTATTGCGTTATTATGGACTTAATGCTTTGCTTATCAAAACCCGGAGAATATATATTTTATTTTAATTGTACATTTTGCCCACTTATGTATCTATGATGTTACAATAAGCCAGTTAAAACATTAAAGAACATGTCCTTTTATAGTAAAACCTGAATCAGTATAATATTTGCAACTAATGTAAACAATACCGTCTCCGTCTCGTACTTTACCCCAATAGTCCAGTCATTTAAGCTTAAATTAGGTAAGAATATCGGATTTCGAGATACCCAGCTGTCTGTAAATACTTGTATATTAACACCCTAAAAGTTGTCTCAAAACCTACATATGGTAGGGTATACGCAACTATTAAATTTCAAGGTCAAAGGTCACAAAAATCGCTTTTTTTGTAAATATCTCATTTCCTATGGGTTTTTTGCTATTTGTATTTATTATCAATATTGTAGAATACAGAATTTTCTACAAATTTTGTTTAAAAATTTTTTCATACGGTGAACCGTTTTCGAGATAGAGGGCGGAGAGCGCGCGGTCACAGTATCACTTCAGGTCAACCGGTGCCTCCGGTCGAAAACGCGCCATATATAGTTGATGAACTATCGATAAATCAATGATTATAAATATTTGTCAATTTTTATTAACTATTATATTATATTTTATCATTTTCTTCATGCATTAAATCTATATCTATTCAATAATACAAAACTAACTCAAACCTTATTGGCAGTCTATAATGCTCCGAAATCTGTGAAAAGACTCGATCCTCTTCGTTATATGCATTACATCAAGTCTCCAAACTTAATAAACCTGTGCAGCTTTCAAATATTCCACCAACAAGTGCAGCTGCTCATCAACATTTCAAACGTGTATATTATCAAGTTCAAACTTGGTTAGGGCATGATTTGGAACCCCAGGTATGGGGTTGGGCAATGCGAAACGATTTTCTGGAGCCTATCATGACAATTTTACCACCTGCTCCAGAAGATTTGCTAAATACAATTTTCTGCAACTGCAAGAGTGGTTGTGGTTCGCGATGCGAATGCAAGAAAGCGGGCTTGCAATGCTCTTTAGCTTGTGGCCAATGTAATGGGCAAGCTTGTCTCAATGCTCTACCATATCAGAGCGACATTAAAGAAAATGGAACCTTTGACCCCGAAATCATGGAAGAACTTGAGACAAATGTCGTTGAAGACGATAATGAAGACCAGTTTGAAATTTACCAGCAGCCGGAAGACGACGATGAAGAGGAAGAAGATGATTAAAATTATAAATTGTAGTTTTTGTACCCTTTATTCCATTTTTTTACTTTTAATAAAAATAAATGTATTGAATGATATTTTTTAATAAAAAGATTAATTCATAATTTATTTGTTTTTTTAAATAAAACTATCTTTTCTCTTTTATCTTAAAGGATTCAGGGCACAAGTAGCCGTGCAGTTACTCCTTCCGCTTATACTGAATTCCAGACTTGAAATAGCGCTCCTTGCTCTCAAACGTTCGCTATAAATTATGCTTTTAGCCAAGATAAATGCCAGTTTGCTTCCACTTGACTAATTTTCTTGGAGAATATCTAACAACATTATAAATATAAATGTATTTAACGTCTATTCCATGGAATATATTCGAGAACGATTTAGTATACATTATTATTAAATTAAATAATAATATCTAAATGACGCTCAATATTTACATTAAGAAACATATTATGTTACTTTGCTAGCTTCGCTATAATTTGAATATAAATTTAGAGTTGTATACTTCACTCGTATATATTAGTTTTATGTGTAAAAGGATTGAGCCTAAAAAATGTTAGCAATTTCTCGCATCAGAGGTTCGCCGTTATTAGATCAGGTAAAAGATTTGAAACTCCCACCGTATGTATACACAAATTTTTCACTTGAATTCCTAAAATTTCTGCTTGTCACTGATTATAGAAATTATGACGGTATAGTCGGTTGTCGGTCTGTGGTCAGTCAAATTAACCATATATGTATGAGTAAAACATCAGTATTCACAAACTATATCCTTACTTAGTAGTAAGTACATTATGTTAGTGGGTAATAAGAGAAATTATTACTAGCATAAAAACTGGTAGGAAATTATTAAAAACGTTAAGTAAGCATAAGTAAAACATGAAATTAGATTTATAATTCTAATGAAAGAAATATAAAATATATTTCTTATAATTTATAATAGAAATTACGATAAAGAACAAATTTACATTACTTCTTATTACTCAACTTTAATAAAAATCAGCGTTTAAATCTTTTATGGAAAAATATTACCAGTATAAAATGTGTAAAATATTCCAGTTGTATTATATCCAGGAAATAGTTTTCTTTAACGTTCTAAAGTTTACGAGTGATTGAGTCACAATTATAGTAATATCGAAATATCTTTGTCATCTCTCAATCTATTATATAGTATTAATAGAAAATGCACCTCATCGATGAAGTGCGTGCTCTTTAGTAATTCCTTTTATTTTAAATAAAACTATCTTTTCGGATTATTTCGCGGATTTATTTTGATTTTTGGTTCCCGACGTTTCGAATGCTTTACAGCATTCATGGTCACGGGAGAGACTCAAGTGATAGATGTCTCGAAGGTATAGTTGTTACAGACAGCCTAACCTCAAATAACAAAATGAAAATTGCACCAATTACCTTACAATATTTTTAAACTTTAAACATTTTTATAATTTTAATTAGTTTTATAATTGAATATGAAATATTATTTATTTAATTTTTGCTGTTATTAGTATAATTATTACAATTAAAAAAAAAAAATTAGTTATCTATATAAAGTGTTGCCATTATTATATTTATAACCATAAAGAAAAATATGAAATATAGTATTAATTATTAAGTCATATAATTGTTCTATGTGTAATTTAAAAAGTTAAAATTAATTAAGGATGTGTTACAACCTTCAGTCAAAAAGTGGGTTATGGTCGAGATAATAGATGTCGCTACATGTCACCATCACCTTTACTTTTAATGCTAATTTAATCGTTTGGTTTCAACAATAATTAGTTGATAATTATCACTTTATTTTAAATTCAATTATAAATTATCTTGTGAACATATATCATATTTAAATAACATTTATGGAAAAATGGTAGATTATTTGTTTTCTGGTAGAACTCGGTATATTAGATGCCGCCATTAGTTGGCGCCATTAATATTAATAATTTTAATAATTTACTGTTTTGTAATAAATGATAGCAATGAGTTATTAATTACCACATTGTTAGTAAATTCGTATATTAATTAATTATGTACGATACAAGTACTTTTATCTGAAATAGATGAGAATAGGAAATATAAATTGCTTAACAAATACTTAAAAATTGTATAAACCGGATAGGAGAAAATTTCAATAATTATTATTTCCCGCAGTTTTTGTCGGTTTCCTGATGTTAAGTAGAAAGGGCTTACGCACAAGGATTACGGAGAACCTTAATAAAAGAGAAGGATTAAATTAATCAATTCATTGAGTGGTTTTAATTCGGCCATTCCAACTTTAAAAGATGATAATTTAAATTTAGTTTGCTATTATTTAAAAAGACATTACTACGCAACACTATATATATCCGATTTTCTAATTTGGCATAATGATAATGTTTATCATTTCAGGTCATTATTACTCACTAGCGGCTCACTCTCGCTTCGCTCGGGTTCGCCTCTAGGAAAACAGAAGCAAACCTATCCCACGGGAACCGTACATTTTTCCGGCATAAAAAACTTATGTGTTATTCCAAAATATGGCCTATTTTTGTGCCAAATTTCATCCAGATCCGTTTAGCCGTTCTGGCGTGAAAGAGTAACAAACATCCATACTCACAAACATTTATAATTTTTATAGCGACTCACTCTCGCTTCGCTCGGGTTCGTCTCTAGGTACGATTTATCGGTAAGTACATAGTGTACATGTAGTACTCATATGAAATAAAAATGTACATATATATCTCTTTCTTGAGAAATGATTGATTAGTACTATTTGTGTGAAACGCGCACATCGATTCGACTAAGTTAGTTTTATTATAGGTAGTTACAGCGAGTGTACCTTAGGAGATTGACATATAATATTGAGGACTTTTCTGTAGGCCTTTTCAAGACCTACAATTTTTTAGTACATGATGTATGTCTTAAGGTTTAGCTAGCGGAAGATTTCTCCACTCTATAAAACCAGTTATTGTGTTTTCCCGTGGGAAAGAAAGATTTTCTTGAAGTAAAAGGTATCCTAAATGTTGACCTGAGTAATAAGTTATCACTTCACCTAATTTCATTGAAACCGGTCATTACTTTTTGCGTGAAACGCACATACACAAACAGACAAACAAACATACAGACAAACAGACGAATTTTTTAATAACTATTGTTTTGGGGTCTATATTGTGTACATAATACCTTACAGTCATTGTTTTTAAAAAATATTTCATGTACAGATTTCGCTAAGTTACTGCTCTTTTATAATATAGATTATTATAGTACCTATAAATAATTACTCATATACTAAATATTGTGTATTCAGCCCTTTTTAACGTCCCACTGCTGGGCACGGGCCTCCCTTCAATACGAGGGGGATCAGGCCATAGTCCACCACGCTGGCCAAGTGCGGGTTGGCGGACTTCACATGTCTTTCGAAAACTTGCTAAGTTCTCTAAGACATGCAGGTTTCCTCACGATGTTTTCCTTCACCGTGAAGTACTAAATATTATTTAGGATAAATCTACGTACAGCTAATTAGTTATTATGGTGTACTATCGCGCGTGCTACCCGGAACCTAATAGCGTTAACGTACGAAGTTTATGAAACATGCAAGTTTAAAGGTTATTATAATGATGAATTAATGTTTGTATAGCGTGAGGCGAGCGATGCAGAGAAGCTTACGATAAAGGCAGCGACACGGACAGCGAAC
The DNA here is from genome assembly GCA_947093115.1 of Brenthis daphne. Classification (NCBI taxonomy): domain Eukaryota; kingdom Metazoa; phylum Arthropoda; class Insecta; order Lepidoptera; family Nymphalidae; genus Brenthis; species Brenthis daphne. Next base: position 11,101,279 of record OX352471.1, on the reverse strand, counting down.
GGGCGCTACACGTGCGAAGTATCAGCTGATGCTCCCTCGTTTTTAACGGCCCAAATGCATGGGTCAATGTATGTTGTTGGTAAGTGAAGCATGTTTATTTTAAACTACCTCGATGGTCTAGTGGATACCATGTACGGCTGCAGGAGGTTCTGGGTTCGAGTACCGGGTTGGCCCAAGTTTAATTGCAGAATGTTTCTGTCAAGATATTCTTCGTAAGAGCCCGAAGTTGGGAAGTGGGTAATGTGTTACCCCCGTCCCTCGGAGAGTACGTAAAGCCGTCCGTCCTGCGCTTTAACTCTCACCGGTCGTGTGAAAGTATCGCCTATGACTGGACTTTTAGATTAAAAGGACTGGACTTTTAGATTAAAAGGAATAGAGAATGTACTCGTCTTTGCACATACACTTGTGCACTATATTATCTCCTGCGCATCTGGCTAGTCTCAGTGAAATTGGCCGCCGTGGCCGAAATCGGCCTGGAGGACAATATTGTTTTTTTTTTTTTAATTTTGATATTTACTTCATAGCTTAAAACCTGATCTCTTGCTGATAGCAGAACTAGTACTAAAAGATTTCGAAACATTAAAAACCAACTGGGCACGTTTCGGCAACTACTTTGTCCATTGCTATTTCTAGTAATTCTTCGCAATTTAACAAATGCCTTCAGAAATCACTTGTTCTATCTAAAAAATAAGTAGATACGAGTAGAAAATAGTAACGGATTACGCATTTTATTTTCTTTCGTAGCTTTCATATACAAGACTAACGACTCACCCTCGTCCTCTTGTCTCAATAGCTCTATTAACATATAAATACAAACATGTACGAGTAAGAAATTAATAGTCTAAGATTCCAAGTAAGATTGTCCTTTGCGTATCTGTTCGCAGGTCGAAAACTATCTAATTAGAAGGACAACAAAGAGGTTTTTCATTTTCAGTAATATTTTTAAGTAAATATGCATATACATATAACAATATTTTTTATTACTTATAGCATTGAACAGTTTTACCTATATATTTATATAGGTAAAACTGTTCAATGCTATAAGTAATAAAAAATATTGTTGTAATAATATGAATTATTTAATTTTGTGCATTGTATTTAACAAATAAAACATATATTAAAATCAGTCTTTTAATATTTAAATTTACGTAGAATTTTATAATTTAATTAGTACATTTAAAAGTAATAACGAGCGCGCTATTCTACGGCAGTTATTCGTGATACGTACAGCTGCAAATAATCGACAGATGTGCCTTCCTAAAAGCTCGTTTAAACCATATTATTTCCATTTTCAGGGAATTCTCGATTTCTTTTCATTCAATTGACACATTTTAAAACTACTTTAGTTGTTCCCGCGACTGCGTCTATTTCTCAATTCATGGCAAGTAATAAAGGAAGATAATCAAGTTCAATTATTTATGAAGTACCTTTTTATTATGACATAAATCTACGTAATGTAGAAACAGTCGTAATTTTCATACAACTTTTGTTAATGACCTCCGAGCAAACTTCTGAAGTTTATGGAATACAACTTAAATCCTAAGGTAATTATTGGATTAATATACAATGTCTTTTTTTTCGAGTTTAAGATACGCGGTAGCGTGTCCAGCCAAGTTCAAGCCAAAGGAACCGGCGACGCAGCACCGTGTGTATATTTGGAGTCACACGAACTATTTAGAGCCACTTTTCACCTCGTAATAACTCAAAATCTACTTAACATAAACTCATGAAATTTAGTTCATTTATTAAATCCCCTTAGATTAACTAGAATTACCAATTTCATAAATACAGTTCAAACGGTTATTGAGATAATAACGTCTAAAAATCGTAATTTTTATTACTCACTGACTGACATTTAGTAGTAAAACCTAATCCACTTTCAGATAACCTAGAAAGTTGAAATTTATTGCCCAGATGGGTAATCGTGTGCATACAAAGAGAAAAATACGTTTTTTTATAGTTTGAAAAAAAAATATTAACACCTTGCGCCTTGCAATGCAACATAATAGCAATAGCTTAAAACCTAGTTTCTTCTGAAATATAATAGAAATAGCAATCATAATAATAGCAAAAACTATGTCTTTCTCAAAAGAAAATGTTCCATGATGATAAAATAACATTTTCCTGTTCCACCTTATTCACTAACGAATAGTCGCAAAATTATGAAAAAAAAAGAAAGAATTTACATGTTACTCTGGAATTATGAATAATAATAGTTTCTTTACCAAAGGTCATGATATCCCACCAAAAACAAAATAGCATGTTTTGTCATTGTATCTTTATATCCCATTAAAATCATATCAGTCTTAATACTAAACTATTATTATAATACAAAAGTGTGCATTTATGTATTATTATTGAAACTGTAAAATATTCACCCATAATCTATTAGGGCTTTATATATATATAGTGACTGCGCAGGAGATATTATAGTGCACAAGTATACATGCAGACACAAGTGCACTCTCTATTCCTGTCACTCTCATACTCCGGTGGGACGACCACTCGACACGATCAGTGAGAGTTAAGGCACAGGACCGACGGCTTTACGTGCTCTCTGAGACATGGGGGTGAATCACCGCCAACTTCCCAACTTCGGCCTGTTACTGAGGCTTACTATACAGAAAGACTCAATAACTAAACTTGGGCCGACCCGGGACTCCGGGACAGGACCACCGGGTGTGCAGCCGATAAATCGATCTGGATTAGTCTTATGTCTAGGAAAACGCGTGTTTTCCAATTTTCATGCGGTTTTCTTTTGCATTATTCCACGCAAAATATTATGTTCGATAATTTCGCACGCTCAGGCATAAGCATCATGGTCAAGCGGCCAAGGCGCAAGATTGAATAAGTATCCGGGTACGAATCCCGGTTTGATACAAAGGTATAATTTATTTCAGTTTTTTTTGTCTTTATTCAAGTTTCTTGTTTTTTTTAAAGAAAATTGTACTTTCGACCAAAAACTCCCAGCGAAGCTCAGTGGCCCAGGTATTTTTAGAAAATCTCGTTTTTTTAATGGAAGAAAAATAATAAAAAGGTGGCGCTTGGGTAGTCCTAATGTTGCAACTTAAACATAAACAAAAAAAAATTGTATTTGTGATATCTATTGGCGAATAATAATATTTTTTTTTTAATTGTAATCTGAATCTCGGAAACTGCTCCAACGATTTTCAAGAAATTTAGCATACGGAGGTTTCGGGGGCGATAAATCGATCTAGATAAGTCTTATGTCTGAGAAAACGCAATATTATTTTTATTAATTTGCACGCTCGGGCATAAGCATCGTGGTCAAGCGGCCAAGATGCAAGATCAACTATCAGAAAATTTAATCAAAAAAATCAAAAAGAAAATTGTACTTCAGGCCAAAAACTCCGAGCAAAGCTCGGTAGCCCAGGTACAATTTTTTAACAAGAACAGAATGAAGGAACATTATTAACATGTAATTTTTATTTTGCTGTTATTCAATATATATTATATGTTGTATATTATTCGTAGGCATAGGTAGCTCAGTGGTAACGCACTAGCTTGATTGAAGCGGGTCCAAATCTCGGGTCTCGCACCTCTGATTTCTTATAATATGCGAATCCTTTTCAACATGATAACCAGAAAAGAAAATATCGTGTGGAAACCTGCATATCTGAGAGAACGTAGCAAATTTTCGAAAGACATAGCACTTGGCTAGCGTGGTGTACTATAGCCTGATCTCCCCTCGCCTTAAAGGGTACGTGCCCAGCAGTGGGACAGCACTAAATTTGGTTGAATACAATTGATTACAATATTCTAGTGCTACTAAATAATTTCTATATTTAAATAATATTGCTTCAAAAACATCGGAATGTTTTTCATATTATGTATTAAGTGTTTTGCTCGTTGAAAATCAAACTACAAAACCATGTAGATTTCATTATTATATAAGTACATACTACATACTCGAAACTTATGTAAGCTTTAGTAACTCTTTTTTTTTAACGTTGGGAAATGCATTTACGCACGAAGTGTGGGACTCACCGGCGAAGCCAGTACTACCCACTAAAACCCAACAAAACCTTCCCCCGTCTTAATGGAGCGTCGCAGGATCGCTTACGCATTCAACTATGACGCCCCGACGGCAGGTCTGCCGAAGCAGACCACAACAACCACGGGGTTGCTCCAAGGACCACTCTGCTATCAGAGAAGTACCAGGAGCAACCCGCATGGTATACCGCCCTCCGACGAGGGCCGCCTCCCACCGCCCACCGAAGCGGGCCACCTCCCTGTGCGTTTCTTGGCTTCGCGCCCGGCTGTATTGCTGGGCAGTACTGAGCCTCCCCACCACGACAAGGTGAACGCACGTTGGGAGGGGGGGGGGGGGGTGGGTTGGTAAGCTTTAGTACCTGCCGCATCTTTAAAAAAACTTTTTGAACAATAAATATATAATAATTTCTTAGATTTACGCGAATGTTTGACATTTTTAAATAAAACTATCTTTCTTTTTTAAATAAATCCGCGAAATAATCCGAAAAGATAGTTTTATTGACAAATAAATATATATTTATAGTAATTTTCATGCTGTAATTTTGCTTTATTCTTGCTTAGATAATATCATTCCTGGAGATCAATAATTTAAATTTCCAGAAATAGAATTTCTTCCATAATTTTCGGAATCATGGCGGTTTTATCGCTAATTTTATCTGACTGTTTATTATTTTCCATAATTAATATTAAAAAAAAATACTAGATATGTGAACACTTCGGCTATAAATTTCATTCACTATTACCATCAGATTATAGTCAAACACTACTTAAGCTATGTAAGGTATCAAGGCTGAATCACTAGCGCATATTAAGGTTAAGTGTAAAATTATGCTCGTCAGCATATTAGATTTAAATATAAAGATTTTAAATTAATTTCTATCTAGTGCATTATTTTTAATATACTTTCAAAGTTTACTTTCTTGGATTTACGCGAATTAAATATAGAATAGAGACATATAATAATAGAATAAAACCTTTAATAACAAAAAAAAATAAAAACCGACTTCATAAAAGCACTAAAGTTTTTATTTTTCCCTTTTTAGTGTAGATAGCAGCAAAGTAAGAAGAAAGTATTTTAATAAAATATTCGCTTAAACCATTTAAGTAACTTTGATGCTAATTTTTATACGAAGACTTACAAACTAAAATTTGCTTTTATTAGTCACATTAAAGATTCTGGCTCTAATATTAGATTCTAACGTGTTAGGCTTGTCAAATCAAACAAAATAAGTCCAAACTCAAAGTATCTACTATTAGCCGTTGAAGAGTTCCACCTATCCTTACCGTCAGATTAGGTCAACGATACCGAATCACTGCACTATCAACGGGACTTGATAAGTTTCAAGTCAATATGACAATTAGAAGTAGGTTAAACTCATCATTAGCTATTTTTCTACCCTTAGGGGTGGTATTTTTTTTTTGAAATTTAAAAGGGACCAATCTGGAAGTATGCACTTTCAAACAAAACAAAAATTGTCTAAATCGGTTAATAAATGACGGAGTTCTGAGGTAACAAACATAAAAAAACATACAACCGAATTGAGAACCTCCTCCTTTTTGAGGAAGTCGGTTGAAAATGAGATAGACTTAAACGTCTTATTTATTAAAACCAATAGTTGCTGAGTTATATGCTCTTAGATCTGTAAGCATTGTATTCTTTTCCATGTTGAGTAGTTTCATTAATTATGGTGCTTAGAATATTACGGTAAACTAAAGCGTAAATTGTGTTGAGTTATTTATTGCATATTACTCGTAGGTACGCCTTTATACATTGCAGTAAGGTTATTATTAAATTTATCAAATCCATTAAACTGTTTACTCTATACTTTAAATCTATGTCCGTATTAGGTATCGCGTTGAACACGACAAAAGAAATTATACCCTGTGAAATGAAAGTGGGTCGATCGGACCTAGCGATAGTAGACGAAAAATAACCTCCATGATTTCATTAGCGAAAAAATAGCATAAGGTTTTGTGAATAATATTTACGTTACTTCTCATTTACATTTCATTATACTGTTGTGTTGGTTGAAATATTATACAGGGCCAAATTCTGTCGGGTATTTAGGGCAAATATCAAATAATTATTCTTGAACTTCCGAAAGGTCTAATTTAATATTATGCTCTAAGGAAGAAAGCAAGTTTTACATTTGAATATAATATTGAAGGTATAAAATAAAATTACCAATAATATCATAATAAAATAAAAACACCCATAGCTGGAGTACAAATATTTGTGCTCATCACACAAATGAATGCCCCCAGCTAGATTCGAACCCGCGACCGCTGGCACAGCAAGTAGGGTCACAACAAACTGAGCCAAACGTGTCGTCAAGGTAAATAATATATTGATTATAAAATCGTACAAGATTTTAAAAGAGCAGTTTTAGCCGACATTAAGAGAGGTAATTATTTTGTACGTAAACAATGTTTTAATAAGATGACAACTGTCTTGGCATATAAATATAATTAGTCGAGTGCAGTTAGTCATTATAAATGAAAAACGACTGAACCCAGTTATAATGAATGATTTTTTTTTCTTTGAGTTTTTAGTACCATAAACTAAAAAGCTTTCCCGTTAAAATTACCGCTGTTTTGAAAATCCGTAAATATAAAAGAACCAAAGTTTCTAGAAATCTCGCCATAAAAATTCAAGTATCGGAATTTTTATATATTTATTTTAAGAAAATATTAAATATATTAAATATATTCTATCGGAACACCAGACGTACTGCAGGATACCATCCTTTCTTGGTTGACATTCCGACCACTCGTACTAAGCGCTATTCATCATCTTTTATATTGCGCACAGCCAAGAAATGGAATGCCCTGCCTGCGTCTGTTTTTCCGAGAGCGTACAACTTGAACCTTTTTAAGGTGCGTGTCAACAGGCTTCTCCTGGGCAAACTCGGTACATCATAGACCTTATCTATACATTTAAGGTAAGATGAAGGTCAAGAGTGAGCCTATTTTTAATAAAAAAAAAAATATTTTTTTGTTTTTGACGTTTGTTTATAAAAGATTTATTATATAATACTTTTTATAATTAACAAGGTTCTATCAAGTTGTCCTTGGAAATTTATTTGGTTATCGCTGTCTAAACCTTAAGAGATATTGTTACCAAAATAATGTACTAGAAACTTGTGGTCTTAAAAAGACCTTTAAAAAAGTTCCATGGTATATATCTAACTCCTGAGGTACACTCGCAATACCTACTTTTATCTATACACTAGCAGTACCCGCGGCTTCACCCGCGTCCAAAATTCCGACCGCTAACAAAATTCACAGGATCACCCGCTGGGTTAAGCTGCAGATTACCTAAAAATTTCATCAAAATCGCTCCAGCTGTTTTGGAGTCCATAGGAAATATACATACACACATCGGTTTTTATTTAATTTAATCAATAATTAGTTCTTTTTGTTGCACGGAAAATGGACTCTTTTATGAAAATTTAGTGACACACCGACTACAGCGCCACCTACTGGGTCCATTTGTGTTTTCAAACCTCGCAGGGGCCCACTCAAACATACACAAAAATATAACTAAAATCGTCCCTGCCGCTTAGGAGATGATCAGTGGCACACCGACTGCAGCGCCAACTACTGGGTCCGTGTGTGTTTTCAAACCATCCAGGAGCCCATTGAAATATACACACAAAATTTCATCTATATCGGTCCAGTCCTTTAGGAGGAGTAGGTGAACAACCACATGTACGGAAGAATTATATATATTAAGATATTCAAGTTTTTTTTCTAATATCTACGGTATAGTCATTATTAGTCAGTACATAGCGTCAAAGCGTGCAATTACATACTCCCTCTTACCGTTACTTCTTAGTCTTTGTTCTTCTTTGTCCGTTTGGTACTTATTGCGTTACTTTTTTACAGTACATAAATGAAACGAAAGTTAAATGTTTTATGTATAGATATATCTACTAGCGACTCACCCTCGGTCCGCTCGGGTTCGTCTCTACTTATGTTTTAAGGTTTAGTATAGATTTCTCAGAGATGAGATATTTTTCCGCAATAAAAAGTATGCTATATGTTGATATGTTATGGATAACCAGCTACCATCATACCAAATTTCATCAAAATTTGGTATGATGGTAGCTGGTTGTATTTGGCATTTGTTTCATTTCCCTCCAACCCTTCAGTGATGCGGTAACAGACAGACAGGCAGACAGCTAAAAATTCTAATAACTATAGATTTGGCCTCTGTATCGATAATAATGTCTATTTCAATAAGATTTTCCAAAAAAATTTATTGTACAGATTCGACTTAGTTACAATTTTATTGTATGTATAGAAGATATAATAGAACAGTAACTTAGTGAAATCGTGCGAGTTTCACGCAAAAAGTACTGAAACAATTTAACTAAATCTTGTGTAGTGATAACTTATTACTCGGGTCCACACATTAGGATACCTTTTACTACACGAAAATTTTTCATTCTCACCGGTGAACACAAGAACTGGTTCTGTCGAGTCGTCCTTAGAAATTTTCATGTCTAATGCTGGCTAAAACTTAAGAGAACACAAGAACTGGTTCGGCCGAGTCGCCCTTAGAAATTTTCATCTCTAACGCTGGCTAAACCTTAAGAGATACTCGTACCTACATCAAAACAATGTAATAGAAAATTGTTGGTCTTAATAAGGTCTAACGAAGAATCTGCAATAGCATAAGTTATATCCTAAGGTACACTCGCAATAACTATTCATTTCTATAATGTATCCAGGAACGCACTCGAGCGGAGCGAGGGCAAGTCACTATATTTTATATATAAACTGAGTTATTCTCGAAAGAAAAAAAGGTGAGTTCCTATAGTGGAAGTAGCATCATTTTCGTGGGATAACCCTTAAAAAAATATTAGGTGAAGATTTCAAAAGGTAAACTGTAGGTATAAGAAATTCAAAAAAATCCAATATAAACCTAATTGCACTCGAATAAATAAACTATATGTTATTTTTTATTTTATATACCTAATATTTCAGCATTGCTGGAATCGTTTTGGTGTCAATAGTCTATGAGAAGAGATATAGAGTACTCACTTTCTTTTACGTTGCTTAGACTCAACTGTCTGTTATTACAACATGATTCTGGTTGACGGTTGTTACACTGATGATATAATTAAACGATTTGTTTTGAGATTTTTCTTTCAAACTTCAGAGTTTTGAGCTTAATGTTAAATCTAATTTTATATTTTCGCTCATTGAAACTTGAGGTGCAACTCACCCTCGTCCCTAGATACGTTTTAATGTTTAGTATGGAATAGATAGACTATATATGTATGTACACATAGGTAAAGAAAAGTAGGCAAGTACATTCAAAAAACTTAAAATCATCCCCTCTTATAGCTTGATTGGTTATAAACGCCGAAATATTCTTTATTTCTTACCAAATGTATAATTATGATGAGTTTTATATCCCTTACTTAAGAAATGATTGATTCCCTATACAAACTTCTATCCCCCTTTTCATACCTTTAAGGGGCGATTTTCGGGATAAAATTCCATGCCCTTTCCAGGGTCTCAAACTATCTCCATATCAAATTTTACCTAAATCGGTTCAGCGGATTAAGCGTGGTAAAGGTAACAGATAGACAGACAGAGTTACTTTCGCATTTATAATATTAGTATAGATAGTACCTATGGATTCGATTATAATAAAGAATTTAAAAGAGCAATTACTTATTTATATATCACACTGTTGAATAATAAAAAAACAAAATGGTTGTATCTTTGCCAAATCTGTTTACAAAATGAAATTAAATATTTTTTTATGAAGTTGTTTTCATTACTGAAACGATGTCTCGTGTAGTAAATTGAATTGTTTTACCTTGTGAATTTAGAAATCTATATTTTGTGCTATTAGTAATTATGATCAGTGCTTAGTTTTTCTAGTGGTTGGGTAAAGTACTAACGTCAGTAAAATTTACTATTTTCGACTTAACAGTTATCAAAATATTTAATTGATAGCATATTTTAAGGATCCATATCAACCTTATTATTCTTTTGATGATGAATAATTTAATAATGTAAGGCAGTTTTAATTTTAATTTTCGTGACTATTATAAATGAACGTAACGTAAATACAATTTGGGAGTTAAAAAATAAGACTATTTCAGGACTGTCAGAAATGAAAACAAAGCGACTTCTCGACTGTAGTTCATTTTGGAGGATGAATGCTTTGTCAGTGAAAAAGGAAAGAACTTAGGGCTAATTGAATTAAAAGGTTTGAAGGTTTATTACTGTTTACTTTACTTATGACATTAAATAATGAGATATAATTACATAAACAAAAACGACTACAATTTCTTCTCAGAAACTTTTCTTTTTGGAATAAAAAGTTATCAAAGTTTATAACCTATTTAGGATACTTCAAAGATAATTCAGATAGTCTAAAAGGTTTTTTAGTAATTGCTCAATTATGTTAGTCGGTCATAACTAAAAGAAAAACAACTGTTTTAAAACTTATATAATATATGTTATACCTTATTTAATACATCATACTTTATCCATTAAGCATTTTTGTGATAAAACTTATAGTACTGGCCACATTCTAATCTAATACATCCTTTATTCTAAAAAAGCTTTCCTATTTTTTAAATTAAAACATTTTAACAAGTCCTTGTTAAAATGTTTTAAATTTAAGTTAATTGAAGTCACCAATATTATCGTACTGAATATTTTTTTACTTATTGTATCTGTTATGTCAAAAGTGGCTGTGGTAATAATAGTATTACACTACTAAGGGAACAGGGTTATTAAAATTTACAGAGACTAATAGTGGCTAGCGTGACGATTAATTTTATGATAGGTATCAGTGACTCGATTTTGTCCTCAGTAGTACCACATATCCTGCTATTCTATTTTCTGGAAACGGATATGGTTCCGAAGGGCCAAATAACACTGGACTGGAGTTTGGCGTGTTACCTATTATATTAATAATAATTGTATATAGGTGTATATTATAATAGAGAGTAAAATATATTTATTATGCAAATCTAAAGCAAAACCCACTATAATTTCATTAAGTTAGGAGCTTAACTGGGTTTAAAGCTACAGTCTGAGTCACCTGTACGAATTGTAGTCTCCTGTAAATGAACATCGCCTACTGGTTGTATAAAAAGGTCAACTAAGTACACACAGTAATGTGCACAGTGTGGAATTTAATTTAAATAATATCTTTGAGATTTTACAAATATTGATTGACTTCAATAAGATTTTTTTAGGTGTAATTACTTTTCTCATCTAATAATATTTTTAACAATTTTATAGCCACGCACAATCGCTTCGTTAGAATTAGTCCCTAGTGAAAATAAAAAAAACAAATCTATCCCACGGGAACCGTACCCTTTTCCGGGATAAAAGTATTCCAGACTATAATCTATCACTGTGCCAAATTTAATCCACATCCATTCAGCTGTTCTAGCATGATTAAATAACAAACATCGATCCATCCAAACTTTCGCATTTATTTATATACTCGTAGTAGTAAGATTTAATATTCAATAGAATCTCCATTTATTTTTAAATAATATTATTATTTTCATTATTCCGCCTCCATAATTCATGATGAGAACAAAACTTTTATTTAGATAATATTGTTACAGATTTTCTTGGTTTTACCCTTTACAACGGTATTCTGGTATTGGTCTATTTTAATCATCAGAATGACTTTACTAGGAATCTATACATACCTATAATAAAATTGTAACTAAGCCGAATGTGTACATTAAATATTTTTTGGAAAATCTTATTGAAATAAACATTATAATCTATACAGAGGCCGAATCTATAGGTTTTAGAATTTTTGTCTGTCTGTATTTCTGTCTGTTACCGCATCACAGAAAAACCACTGGAGGGATTTTGATGAAATTTGGTATGGTGATAGCTAGTTATCTGGGTCAACATACAGGATACGTTTTACCGCGGGAAAATGTTTGAAATGCGGAAAAATTTCTGAGAAAAAATACAAAAACTGCAATGTAAGAGTATACTAATATGTAAAACCTAAGAATTTGGTTTACGGTCATCTAAACGCTGGCGGAGCCGCGGATGATGCTATATAAAAATATATAAAAAAGTCATGGCAAAATAAATAATTTACGTAACAACACGTAATTATTAAAAAATAAATGATGACAATAATGTCACAAGTAACTGTTATTGAAACAATTTACTCAAGATACAGACTGTATTATTACCATATTGCGAAGTATTGGGCAAGCACGATCTAATAATGACATCAATATAAGGTATACCTTACAAAAATTATCTTATGTTCGATATAACCTCTGACTTTCTGTTACTCTTATATAAAAGAGTATTTGGATTATTAAAATACTAGTGATTTACTCTTGCTTTATTGAATGGTAGCCCAGTGGTAACTGGCTCTCTTGGGAAACCGAGCGAAACGGGTTCAAATCCTGGGTCTCGCACCTCTGATATTTTCATATGGGAATCATTTCATGATCACCACTGGTCTTACGGTGAAGGAAAACATCGTGAGGAAACCTGTATGCATGTCTGAGAGAATCTAGCAAGTTTTTGAAAGACTTGTGAAGTCCGCCAACCCGCATTTGGCGAGCGTGGTGGACTATGGCGTAATCCGCATAGTAATGAAGGGAAGCCTGTGACCAGCAGTAGGACGTTTAAAAAGAGTATGTACTCTTGCTTCGCTCGGATTTGTCAATGTGTTATTCCAGGTCATATCTGTGTACATCCAAACTCTTCCAGCGAATAATAAATATTTAATTGCAGTAATATTTTGCTTTGTATGTATTTAAAAATTATATTTGAAATTTGAATGTTCAAGTAGTTATTCCGTTTCAGATTTACCAAAATCCGATCCAGAGTTGAATGGACTCAAGGGAAGGTATAAAGCGGGCATGAAGTTGAAGGCGGAATGTATAAGCCATGAATCCATGCCACCTGCGAACCTATCATTTTTCATCAACAACGAACCGGTATGTGTTATTTCTATCTTTTTCAGATACACTCGTGTAGTAAGTAAGTTTTTCTCAACAGCTGCAAATAAAGATTTGACAAATCTAAACTTAAGTATTTATGAGTCCTTTAAGAAGCTCGATATTAAGTTCATATATAATTATGATTATTTGTACGTTATGAAAATTCAAATCAGCGTAAACAAATTATTTTTTACTATCTTTTTGCATTTATTTATTTATTTATTTATTTATTTATTGATAAGGCTTTTAGTAGTAGATAAAAGTTAGGGGATATAGTCTACCTTTATTCCAGAAAGGCAAAGAAAAGGTTAGGGTAAAGAATTAAAGTGTTAAAAAATCTCATTAAAATATTTTGCGAATAAAGTTAAAGACAGGCTAATTTTTATATAAATTACTAGCAGAACCCGCGGCTTCGCTCGCGCTAAAACTACAGAATAACTATAAAAGTAGGTTTCATACAAACTTTCAAACCCTATTTTACCCTCTTATGGGATGAATTTCGAAAAATGCTAAAACCCGTATTTATTTAATTGTATTGAAGAGCATTAATATCAAGTTTCAAGTAATTCTGATCATAAATAATTTTTGGGTTGTATTATAACGCGTTTTCCCGTAGGAATGAGATTATCTACCGCGATAAAAAGTTGCCTATGTCACTCTCCAGCCCTCCAACTATCTCCACACTAAAAATCACATTAATCCGTCACTCCGTTTCGACGTGAAACAAAGACAAATAACAAACAAACAAAAACACTTTCACATTTATAATATTAGTATGGAAGTAAGGATAATTTATGTCAATGATAAAATACTTGATTGTCAATTTCATTGTTCATATTGCTCGCTTTATAATGCAAATCGTTGACTTTTACTGTTAGTACTATACGTAGTTTACTATACATACGTTCTTTCTTTACGTAAACGAGTATATTTGCACTTAAATATATAACTATAATTCAAATAAAAGTGAATGGTTCGTGATAGTATTTATAGATTGTGTAATTTTCTTTTCTTTCCTGTAAAACTTCTAGGTTTAGATTGACGGGTGTTTAGTGGAGTCTTATTTAGGTCATAATTCTTTGCTGCACGCCGATAATATATGTATCAACCATTTTATTTTTAACCACATAAAATGTCTACCTGTATTTAATATTAAGCGATACATTTAAAAGGTACAATAAAATTTTAGAGAGGAAAAGGTTTATGAAAAGTTTTTAGGATTTCACGTTTTTAAATTTAAATAATATTTTTAAAAAACTTTTTCATTTTATTAATAGTCGTGTAGTGTATATAAAACTTTGCGTTAGCCAACTGCTCTCTGGAGTTTTTAATGGTCTTTTTTAATTACTTGCTAAGAAGATAAAGTCTGCGGTTTATGCTTCCATCAAAAACTTGTTTGTACAATATTACACTTTTTCCTATTCTGAAAATTCATAATATCAAATAAGAAAGAAATAAGAATAAAGTTTTTGCGCTATAATACAAAGGTGAAAATTTAAATCGTTACTATATTAAAGTTTTAACATTTCACAAAAAATAATTTAAGCTACTAATGAATAAGAGTTATTCTAATAATTATAGTTATAATATACTGGCAGCTCCCGCGTCTTCGCTCGCGCTAAGACTACAAAAACGCTCTAAAATGGTAGATTTCATACAAATTTTCATCCGCTATTTTACCCCCTCATGGGATGAATTTTGGAAAAAGCTAAAACACTTAACACCTCCATGTAAATTTCTAAGAAATGAATTAAAATTCTAACAAATCTCTTGTCGCTGGCGTGTCCGTGGTCGTGGAGGGATTAATTAATTGTATTGAAGAGCATTTATACCGAGTTTCAAGTAATTCTGATCATAAATATTTTTTTAAATTGTATTATTACGTATTTTTCCGTGGGAAAAAGAAAATCACCCGCGGTAAAAAGTAGCCTATGTCACTCTCCAGCCCTCCAACTATCTCCACACAAAAATCGCGCCAATCCGCCCAGCCGTTTCGACGTGAAAGAAAGAGAAACAAACAAACAAACTTTCACATTTATAATATTAGTATGGATTATAATATTTATTCAATAAAAGCTTTTTCTGATGCATCGACCTTAACTGTCACAAGTGACAAAACAGTGTATAAATAAACATATAATTTCAGGACGAGGAAAATAAGAACACAGTAAACCAATGCAATAAGCTTTATATTATCACTTTTTACTTTATAAGTTTTATAATGTCACTTCAATTTTCGTATTTCCATCTAATATAACAATTAAATGTAGTTTTAACGATCACTTTATATCACTACTATTTAACCAATCACAGGAAAACTTTATCTTTTTACTTTTTACACATAAGTTTACCACTATTTTGATCAATAAGTTTACCAGCATAAATTCAATATTATTTTAACAACGATTACTTATCTTTATAGTATTTCAGAATTTTTAAATGTAATAATTATGAACTTCTTACTATTTGATTTATTTTCAAGCATTTATTTATAAGCATATAATTACAAAATTAGTAAGTCGAAAAATATGTTTAATTTTAAGATATTGACTGTTAAATTATTATATTTTAATATTTCTTTAAAAGTATAATCAATAGATATTCCATATTAATTTGGAGTAGTCAAATATTTCCTGTTAATTAATTAATGACTTTTAATGAAAATATTATTATTCATGATTTCTAATTATGTATATTATTTTATTATGTACAATTTTACTACTCCGTCTAAGCCTAGTCTAACACAAGCTATGTAAGCTATATTGATTTTATTATTTTATTTAAAATTATAAGCTTTACTTTTGAAATAATATTATTTTGTTAAAAAGTTCTCGTTCTAGAGTTTAAAAATTAAAAGTTTATTTCTCTTAAGTCGTAATAGGTATATATTGAATTTTACGCATCATAATAATTTTTGATCGACAATTAAAAGAACGAAGTATTGATGCTATGATATGAGCTTATCAATAACATAGTCATAGTATGTTAGATCTCAGTGAGATAAAATATTAATATTATAAAAATAATACTTTCTTAGATTTACACGAATATTTGACATTTTAATTAAAACTACCTTTTCGGATTTTACGTGGATTTATTTTAATTTCCGGTTTCCAGAGAATCAAAAATCCGCGAAAAAATCTGAAAAGATACTTTTATTTAAAATTATTAAAAAACATATAAAAAAAAATCTTTAGAAATATTTTTGTATTTTCTAATGTATAGTGTATTTTAGTCTGTTCTACTAATATATTCTCTATTGAGTAGACAGAAAAAAACTGTTTTTCCATTTCCATGATAATGGATTGATAGTGAAATCAAAAGACACTGTCTCAACTAGGCCGACACAAATATTTACACAGACTGTTCAACCTATGGTTTGTACAAGAAACAACCGTGCAACCTTCACTAAGTTGTTAATTATTATGTTATACTATTCAAATATAGCAGCTTTTGAATTTCATTAATTGAGTACACTTGACGAAAATCGTCTACACTGTGTGTGGCTTTTTCTATCAATTTGCAAAAAAAAATAAGTTTTAAAATAAATCTTACGCGTAAATTAAGTAAGAAACATAGTAGAAGCGACACTCGAACTTAAAGTGTACTACTTATTAGTCTGCACCTGATTATGAGCGGAGATAAGGTAGGTAGCCTATATCTGTCTCCATGATGAAACTTGTAACCTTGCCAAATTTCATCAAAATCTGTTCAGCGGATTAAACTTGAAATTGTAACAAACGGACAGACAGAGCTACTTCCACATTTTTAATCATAGTATGGATATACTGTATACATCATAATGATTAGCAATTCTATTAAAAGAAATTAATTTTAATTAAGAATTGTAGTTGCTACATTTGTACATATGTGTACATATAAAAGTAATTATAATGTATATGTAAGAAATAAAATTTACGTCTTTGCGCGAATCATAGTTACATATTATGTGCGCGATATGAAAAGGCCCCATTTAACTTTAAATAGATTTACCTATATCCATCGGTCTTATCTTTAAAATGAAAGAACAATGAAAATATTTCGAACAATCGGATAAAAAATTTGAGCAAGAGAGACAGACTATTTTCTGCCGTTAAAAGCTACTTAAATATTTTTTTCTTTATGCGCTTTTCAACATTTAAGAACAAAAAATATTTGAAAACTCATGCTATTGTGTGTAATGTTATTATATTTTATTATAGGCTCTCTCTCAACATGTGTGGCACAGAGTGGGAGGAGGTGTGAACGGGAGCCTATGGACTGCTTACAGCACTATACAGTTCGTAGTGCAAAAACATCACTTTATTAGAGGAAAAATAAAGGTGAGTTAATGCTTTTATGATGTTTGCACTTAGAGCTAATGCTTTTATGTACCATTGAGAACATTCAGTATAGTTTTCTTTTCTTTATATTTTCTCATTTAACAATTGTATAAAATGGATGCCTTTGTTTCATTTGCTATTCGCTTTTTTGCTTTATTTGAAATTCATTATCTTGTATTTTATGGTATACTCTTTGCATGTAACATAATATCCTTAAATAAACTAAAAATATTTTCGCTTCCGGAGTAAATAAGAAAAATATTATTATATACGGGGAAGTTTAAATTTTTTAAATATATGTGTGTAATTATATTATTATTTAGTCGTTAGTAATTTTATCTGTTTATCTTTGAGTAGGTACAGATAAATGTCTGAACTAATTAGTATTAAGTTTTGGGTAGGTACCTACCTCAAAAGTAGTGTGATGATTGGCGCTTTAATGTTACTAATTGGACACGTACTCGTGGTTCTTGCAATATGCAGTCGTAAACACGTTTCAAATATTTTTAACCGACTTCCAAAGAGGAGGAGGTTCCCAATTCGTCGGAATCTTTTTTTTAAATATGTTGACCGATTACTCGAAGACGCATGAAGCGATTTGGACAATTTTTTTTGTTTCAAAGGGTTTATCGAAATCGGCTGAGCGGTTTTAAAAAAATCAACAATAAATATATTTTTTTAATAAATTGCTTAATCGAATATGTTATTAAAAACTTTCTTCTTACAAATTACCTGCTTATTACGTCTACACTAAAAATGGAAACATGAAAACTTAAAAAAACGACTTTCAGCCACTAAAATGTAATAAAAACTTTTTACCAAAACAATAAAAACCGACTTCAAAAAAAGCACTAAAAAGTAATAAATAATTGATCGGTAGTTTTAATTTACTATACATACCTAATCAAATATTTTCGAAGTCGGTGTGCTTTGCTTTGTATCGACTTGATTGAAGTCATATTGAATTATCCAGTTTCACCGAATTTTAAATAAAACTTACAAAGTCAACCCTAAGTAAAAAAATAATAATTAACAGGCCTATCTCATCAAACACCAATTTTGTTTTCGATTATTTTAATAAAGTCAACGTTATTAAATTACATTCGTCACCAGTCATCCAGGACTACCCACTAATACCCAATGGAACTTCCCATGTAGAAGTGGAAGTGGAGTCAAAAATATAATTTATTTCAAAAGAATGAGATTTTTTTAAGTAACTAAATGTAATTTATAAAGTTATATACAATAATTGGAATTTAATTTTATTTAAAAAATATTTTCGTTTTTCGTTAGTTAATTAAACACCTTGTTGACGTAGGATGTACGCTTGATTTGACGCTCTCTGCTGCACTTGCGACACCGGATTTCGACGAAAGTCGAAATCAAATTACTACAATTAAATTAATTTATTTGTATGTATGTTTATTACTCTTCACGCTGAAAGCTTTTTTTTTACTTTTTTCTTTCGTTCATAATAGATTAATTATAATAGAACTCCAAATGATAATAACTAATATTTAAAAGTAATAAAAACTTTTAAAAAAAAAAATAAAAACCGACTTCAAACAAAAACACTAAAAAGTAAAAAATAACTGATTGGTAGTTTTCATTTATTATACATACCTAATCAAATATTTTCGAAGTCGGTGTGCTTTGGCTAAGTAATTGAAGCCTACCGATTAAATACATACCTAATCAAATATTTTCGAAATCGGTGCCAGCCCATACAAAGTAAAAATTTAAAAAATTAAAAAGTTTTTATTTTTCCCTTTTTAGTGTAGACATTAGTAGCAAAGTAAGAATTCTAATGTGTTAGGCTTGTCAAATCAAACAAAATAAGCTCAAACTCAAAGTATCTACTATTAGCCGTTGAAGAGTTCCACCTATCCACCTTCTGGCCTTACTATCAGATCAGGTCAACAATACCGAACCACTGTATTATCAACGGAAATAGAAACACTTGCAAAGTTTCAAGTCAATATGACAATTAGAAGTAGGTTAAATTCATCATTAGCTATTTTTCCACCCTTAGGGGTGGTTTTTTTTTGAAATTTAAATGGGACCAATCTGGAAGTATACACTTTCAAACAACACAAAAATTGTCCAAATCGGTTAGTAAATGACGGAGTTCTGAGGTAACAAACATAAAAAAAATGCAGTCGAATTGAGAACCTCCTCCTTTTTGAAGTCGGTAAAAAACACACACCAAAATGGTGCTTTTTTCCCATTTCATTTACAAATTTTGCACATTACTTTATATACGTATATCATATACAATAGCTTATTTTAAAAACGCGTATGTTTTACATTTAATATATAGACGACATTATGTTAATTAGGCACTATAAACAGTGGCAGTCGACCAAAATGTATTCCTGCATATCAACGGGACCAAATACTTACCGCAAAGCAAATGTTCGTTGTGATCATTTGTGTAATAATCCCAATTTGTAGCTGTAAAAATGTACATACATATATACATATTACATACTAAAATGGATTAAACAATTTTTTGATAAAATACAGCATTTCTAAGAAGAATTTACCAAGTATTTAAAATTTGTGGATAAAATTAAGGAGGACTAAAGAAATTAAGTAAAACGATAAAAAATATTTAAAATAAAAGTGAGTTGCGGGAAAGTTTAAAATTAAGTCAAAGCTATTTAAAAAAGATTATTGTCATAAAATGAAACATTTCGTCGTTTAACTTATTTTATTGTTAACGTTCAACATATGTTAATGATATTGGAATTTGAATGTTGAATCGGAAAACGCAAATGCTATTGTGTTAAATTAAACGCTGTAGTAGCTTCTAGTCAACAATTTTTACGTGTATATACAAAGACAAAAAAATTCATACATTTTAAAAGAGATATTTTGTGCTATGAATTTTTATGACACCTATCAATTATCGTAAAATGGTGGGGTTACAAAATGTGACTTATCTTTTATATTTGGGAGAGAAATCATTGTTTATACTTACATAGGTGCATACGTACACCTTTACAAGAAGGTTACATTTAAGCGAATTAAAAACAAAATGAGAGAACTGATAATGTTGATGGCTCACTTCCAAACAAATTAAAAGTTTCAATGTTCAAAAGTGTTGAACGCTTATTTTACAGCTCAGTGATAATGACAGGTAGTTCCACTTCTAAGATTTAAAACTTTGAGTGACACTTGTTAAGTCGTTGAGTTCTCGTTCCTTGTGCAAGGTGCACATAATTACGAAATCCCAAACTTAGGAACGAGATGTGCAATATTCCGAATTTATATAACGTAGAACATGAAAACGAAATAAGGTAATCCTGCCAATG
Organism: Brenthis daphne; assembly: GCA_947093115.1. Classification (NCBI taxonomy): domain Eukaryota; kingdom Metazoa; phylum Arthropoda; class Insecta; order Lepidoptera; family Nymphalidae; genus Brenthis; species Brenthis daphne. The sequence goes on along the minus strand of OX352471.1, from coordinate 11,080,654 downwards.
CTTGGCACCTATCCAATTATGTGCACGGCCTCGTTTCATGAATAAAAAAAGAATTTGAGCGTGAAATGATAAAATTTTATATTTAAAAATATATGTACTTTGATGTTTTATATTGTGGTGGGTATAATAGCCATGGTGTCAATTAAAATAAAATAACGTATTTTCGTAATGTATTGACACTGTACTGCATAGATCTAACTAATATATTTAAGCAAGTAATCTATATATATAAAAGAAAGTCGTGTTAGTTACTTCGCTTATAACTCAAGAACGGCTGAACCGATTTAGCTGAAAATTGGCAGGGAGGTAGTTTAGAGCCAGGAGAAGGACATAGGATACTTTTTATCCCGTTCGACCGCGTTCCAATTTTTATGATATTTTAATTTTTGGATTTCTCTTAGTCCGGAATAGGTAAGTATTAAAACATATAATTAAAATGTGAGAAAGAAAGATTTTTTCTTTTTATATCTATTTAAAACGTACCTAGCGACGAACCCGAGCGAAGCGAGGGTGAGCCGCTAGTTATTATATATTTATTTATTTTTATACCGGCGATCTCGGAAACAGGTTTTCAGGGGCGAAAAATCGATCTAGATTAGTCTTATGTCAGGGGTAACTGCCTCGGTGGTGTAGTGGCTAGCATGTACGGCTGCACACCCGGAGGTCCTGGGTTCGAGTCCCGGGTCGGGCCAAGTTTAGTTATTGAGTCTTTCCATGTAGTAAGTCTCAGTAACCGCCCGGAGTTGGGAAGTTGGCGGTGTTTCACTCCCGTGCCTCGGAGAGCACGTAAAACCGTCGGTCCTGCGCCTTAGCTCTCACCGGTCGTGTCGAGTGGTCGTCCCACCGCAGTATGAGAGTGATAGGAATAGAGAGTGCACCTGTGTCTGCGCGTAAACTTGAGCACTGTAATATCTCCTGCGCAGTTGGCTAGTCTCAATGAGATTGGCCGCCGTAGCCGGAATCGGCTAGGAGAACATCATCATGTCAGCGAAAACGCGCGTTTTCAAGTTTTTAAGCGGTTTTATATTATATATAGCGGATAGTGTTAGTTAATACAAGCATATGCCTGGTTACACAAACTGAACTTAAGATATTCGATACAGAAGCTGGTGTTAATCATATTACCACTTTGTCAGGTGGTCATAAAAAGAATAAGATGCTTTTTAGTAACTACTGTGCCACAATTCTTTGTAAATTCCATCACTTTATCCACATACTATACAAAAGTACAAATCGATTTCTTTGTTTTATTTCGTGTCGACCTTCAGCTTATTTACGTCCATCTAGACAACACCCTAAGCCAACAGAAACATGAAAAACATCTTACAGGTGTAATTGAGGATATTAAAAAGGGTTCAGGGATTGTGTCGAAAGTAACAGATGGTCACCGAAATATTACAGTTGTTCTAGAGTTAGTCTTTCACGTGCAAAATAAAGTAAACGTTATTTTTTATGTCATATGTAGTTGTACCGAAGCTTGATTTATTATGGTCTAACGAGTAATAAGATTTTGTTTACTGTTTAGTTTGTAATATTTCATGATGTAATAACATGAAGTTAATACTATCTACAATTTTAAATAATATTGATCAGTGATCACATATTGTTACTCCTCATAATATTATTATAAAGAAATATTACTTCCTAATAAGCTTCTGTATTTTTTTCATTTCTTTTATGTTTTTTCATTTATATATTATCTACTTATTTCAAATAGGCACAAAAATTTTACCAAAAATCGGGTGACGCTGTGTCTGTGCTTACCGCTGTTGGTTTATTTTTTTGAAAATCAAAACAATAACTTACCTAACTTAACATCCAATACACGATTTTTTTACACTGTCGCAACACGGCAGAGTTTAAAATTTTTATTCTTTTACTTACAAAGATAAAAATACAACACTGATGTAATCTAATCTATTTTTACATGAGTATAATTATGACATAAATATAAACAATAACGTTTAACGTAAAACGATTATCTACAGCACTTTTTATATATTTTTATACACTTCCTGGTTATTATTTCCTATAAATTTTGTCCAAATTATGCTTATTTTAAAAATACTATTTTTATTTATATCGATCGGTTAGAAGAAATCTATAAACACATAAAATCACGGCGCTATCACGCGTGAGTCGTGAGTTACACCGAATAGAAAGGAGCGAGAACGGTGATTATAAATAAAGAAAAAATATTATATATATATATTTCAGACAATAACAACGGTTACTATTGCAACCTAATGCAACTTATTGACCTGGTACCAAAAACTGTACCGACGCGACGGTATAAAGTTGCTTATATCATTCGACGACATTGTTTGTGTTGATTTAAGTTTAATTACAAATACGTATAATTAAGTGGAATAGAATCCATATGATATGAATAATTCTGTCATAATTTTTACGTATGGATCTAGTCAAATATGCTATTTGAATAATAAAAATTAGTCAATTTTTATTATTCAGGGTAGCAACAGTTCATGTTTGACAAGTTATAATAAAAATTGAGAATTTATTATACTTCTATCTATTTCTGGTAGTCAAATTATTATTCTATGAAGTTTTCCTCTTGTAAATAAAGTTATACATATATTTATGAACTAGCGGCTTACTCTCGCTTCGTTTGGGTTCGCCTCTAGGAAAGCACAAACAGATCTATCCCACGGGAATCGTTCTGTTGTCCGGTATAAAAAGAAACCTGTTGTTTAACCGACAACATCAAGTATCAGCATGCCAAATTTTAATAAATTGTTGTGTATTAAGCTGTATAAGTTACTATAGTTTTTTAACTGTCCCCAGGAACTCTTTCATTTTTCGGGATGAAAAGTATCTAAAATGTTGACTGGTGATATATGGTACCACCCTACAAAATTTCATTTAAATCGGCCCCAACAGTTTCGGAGATTAGCCCGTACAAAAATGGTTAAGATTTAACAAATGTGCGACGTGATTCTTGAAATTGGCATTTTTTCTAATTTATGAACCGATTGACATGAAATAAACACTAAATGTTACCTAAGTGAAGCTTACTACAATATACTAGTGAAAACCACATCTAAATCGGTTAAGCCGTTTCTGAGATTAAAGTGCACAAACGCACAGACAAACAATCAAAAATTTTAACAATCATTGTTTTGGATGCTATTTGCGTTGATAAAGGTCAAAAAATATTTTTTCTCATATATCTTCCATGTACAGACAGCGATCCGTTACATTTTTATTATATGTATAGATATACATTATTTAAGAGAAACATACATAGTGTACAAAATATTTAATATTCATCTGTGTAGTAAGTATATATATTTATGAAATGGGTTCGAATTCAGGTCTCGCACCTCCTTTATTTTCACGTGCGAAATATTTATCATGAAATTTTTGTCACGATCACCACATACTGTTACTATAACAATCAAGAAAATCGAATAATCGATAACAATCTTTGTGCACTTAACACCTCATAGCACAACGTATCAAATCGCAACTTTTATTATTTACGATTTGATTAATTCTCCTGTCGACCACTCTGCCAATTTCAAGTGTTAGAAAAAGTATTTTTTAAAACTATAAAATAAATCAGCCTTCGGTTGCAACGAAATTTTTATCTAGGAAAAATTGATTTTTGGTCTAACAGGGATATTAAAATATCGGACAAGTGAGACTCTGAATCACATAGCCCTCGGTGTGGCGTTTCCATAGCATGAAACATGACTATTTTGTTTTACAAATTAATTTGGTACGTTTAAGTTAAAATAAAATATTTTCGGCCGAATTCCTAAAGTGGAAAATATAGTATTATATCTTAAAAACTACTTAATTTATCTTCTTTTAATAAGCTTGGAAGCTCTATTAACTCATTATTGTTTAGAATTTTCTGATACTTCAAATATTAGAGGAGAAGACGCCGCGGCGGTGTTTAACTTTAGAAGCATAATATAACTCTACATCTATTGGCTTGAACAAAAAAGGCATTTACAAATACCTATTTCAACTTTTAAGACTCATTTAGGCTTTGTGGACTTAATCTTTTTATTTTATTTTTATTTGACTGTAAAATTGTCTAGCGGTTCACATGAGATTACCTACCAAATTATCAAATTCTATTTTTAAATTTCTATTCTAAAATTCTATTCTTGTTATTATTTATTTCTATTTCTAAATCTTACCGAATATAGCTCCAATAGTCCTCGAGTAACTTGCTTGTGGCATAAGTATAAACGGACATGGCAAAATTATACAATATTTTAAGACTTTTGGCTACGGAACCCTAAGAATGATACACCAGCTGTTACATTACTATTGCGAATTAAAAATTGAATGCACATTTTTCACACAACGTTATTTTATGATATAACTCGTAATACAAATGACTATCAAACAAATCCAACAACAACAAACTCCTGTCTTTGTATATGCCTGTATCTGAAATTAACCATTTACTGGTTAATTTTTCTATTTTGCGTTATAAATACGAGTATTATGCGTTTCCAAGGCCCTTAGACCAAGTAGCAATCCTGAATGCCATGAATGGGCTATAAACAAATGTATTTACATTATCTATCTATACTTATTATAAAAATAAGTCCCCCGGCCGCGTCTTTCTGTCCTCCTGTCTGTCCTCCTGTCTGTCTGTACGCGATAAACTCGAAAACTACTGAACGGATTTTTATACGGTTTTCAACAATAGAAAGAGTAATTCTTGAGGAAGGTTTAGGTATATAATTTATTATGCTTTTATGTAAATTAGCTGAAATACGGCGACAAATGTTGAAGAGGTCGCAAAAAATCTCGCCAAATGGGAACTTTCCACGCGAACGCCGCGTAAACTAGCAAAGATACAGTTAAGTAATGTACTAGAGAATTCAAAATCTATAAAAATGCTACAAAAAAGTCCGCGATAGCATATCTCTATCTCTTACGGTTGACTTACAATAACCACTTTTATGTTAACATTTTTAATTAAAAACTTTACGTTATTTTCAAAGTTATTTTCTTTAGTTCGGTATTAATCCTTATCCAAATGAATATTTTAGTTAGCTTAGTCATTTAATGCAGATTAAAATTGCTCTTTACACTAAATCAATCAGATGAATAGTTTTTGAGATATCGTTGTTAGAAGTAATTAGTAGCGAAACATTTTTAATGCTTGGCGAGCATTGAGATGCCTACGGCGAGTCCATCCCCTCTGCCCCGCATCGCTCGACCGCCTGCTCAAGCTATATAAACCGGGCGATGTAGCGCGCGATCCTAGGATACTTTTTACCGCGGGAAAATATCTTATTTCTGAGGAAAAATACAAAAACTGCAATGTAAGAGTATACTAATATGTAACACCTAAGAATTTAGTTTTTGGTCATCTGAACGCGGGCGGAGCCGCGGGCAATGCTAGTCTAATATATAAAATTTCCATGTCACAATGTTAGTTACCGTACTCCTCCGAAACGGCTTTACCGATTTTTACCAAATTTTATATGCGTATTCAGTAGGTCTGAGAATCGGCTACTATCTATTTTCCATGCCCCTAAGTGATAAGGATAAGGGTGGTCCTCCCAGACCCCACCCCAGGGACGAACCCGAGTGGAGCGAGGGTGAGTCGCTAGTATATATATATATATATATAAAAATCCCAATTTCTTCAGTCTTATAATATTCAGTTTAGATAACTACTGTTTGTCTTACTTGTCATAAATAACTAATTTTAACGAGAAACCGTAATCTCTTCAACATGCTTAAGCCGGCATACCGGTATTAACGTAATAAGCTATTAAAAGTTTTAAGGGTACCGTCTAAGTTGTTATACAATATACATGTCTTATGTATGGAAATTCTGAATATTGAGCAGGAACAATTTTGGTTGTTGAATTTTCTTACCCGTTCACGGGGTAACTTTGAACGATCACGTTTGTAGTACTCTCAGCAATGGTTATTCCCTACCGAATTTAATTAAGCTGTCTTTGCATTCAATGCTTACTAATCACACGACAAATTAGAGGATTTAGCTTACGTTGAACATAAGCTTCAGATGTCTACGATTAATTTACAGAAACATATACCTAAGTAACAATTTCAGTAGCGAAATGAGAAAAATTTGGTGTTTAATCTGTCTGTTTGTAATGTCAAAATAACAGCTTTTTACTAAATCCATGTGGAATTATATACGGTATTTATAAGAAAAACACAATTTTTAAAATTTTTGTTTGTCTGTCTGTTTGTTCCGGCTAACCTCCAAAACGGCTGGGTCGATTTTGACGGAACTGTCACTGGCAGGTATTTGATGTTATAAGGAATAACTTAAGCTACTTTTATTTCAGTAAACGAATTAATTAGGGTTCCGCTAATTAAAATGTACCACTATTTTTATAAAAATGGCTGTATGTTCTTCTGTTTGTTGAAGAAGATTTTGTGACTTTTAGTATGCACGTGCGCAAAGGTAGTCTATCAAAGTACAGCTTACGTAGTAGTATCAGATTATAATATATTAGTTTAAGCACATTAGATACACTTAATAAGTAATTAAAAATTTATTATTTATTTATCCTATGGATATCTAGTAAGTAACCGCCACACAATTTCGATATTTTCCGCAAAGGACGCGGCGCGTTGACTACGCGTCTGATATCAGTCGCACGCTACTGGTCGTGCTAGTCGTACGCTACTCGCGTCGCGTACACGACGCATAAAAATGGCGGCTGAACATGAATTCAACATAAAATTTGTACTGGATGTTGAAAAATATTCTTGTTTGTGCAACTATAAATCAGCTGACCCAAATCTTCTTTTTCGCCTATTCCTATAATAAATATATAGAAGAAGGTTATTTTTTTATATTTATATTATATTAAGGTATATAGAAGCAGAATGTCCTCCCTCATCCCCGTCACCTGGCATTGTACCCAACAACACAATAAAGAATGAATTAATACAGTCGAATTTGGGTAGCATCGTGTGCGATAATCGGTTTGATTAAGTAGCATACCAGTAGGTGACCAGCGGTCGCGTCTCAATCGCGTAGCTTATAAATTCTCAGTGGGAGAAATTTATAATTCCCTAATGTCATTGACCTCATTTAAATTATTCTGACAATGTGCTATATATATATAACACGGTAGTACCCAGAGTATGGTGATATAACCAACTGGTACCAAAAATAGACATTCTGTCACTCTTGAGGTCATTGACCAATTTTACCAAATTCCGTTAAATCAGTTGTTAACTAATTAATTAGTATTTACAATAAACAGCAGTGCTAAAATAAAAATAAATAAAATATATAAATAAAAGTAAATTAGCATATCACTTAAGAACGGCTGGATTGATTTGGTTACTTTTTGTAAATATTCGAATAAGGTTTTAAGGGAAAGAATCAAAATAGCCGGAAAAGAAGTCGCTTTTTTGTACAGATTTTTTTTCTATCACAAACAACTACAATTGAGGACAGGACGTCTGTCTGGTCAGCTAGTATTAAATCCATATAATGGCCACAACGTTAAAATATAACTGACATTCACAAAATAACGTAAAACCGGTTAGCTATTTCGGAATCTGCACACAAATAAGCAGAAAGAAGGCTGTCAAATCTCTAACACTCTTTTAATTGGTTATTTAGATTTGATGCAATGCAATTGACTACGTGAGTTGAAGATGGAATTAGTAGCTGCCTCGAAATCATACGCATAAATAATTATCAATTTTATTTAATATACATGTAAATCACCGACTTTAGTTATTCTAGTTTTTATTTTAGTATTTAAATATGTACATACCTATCACTTAGCCACAGAAATCTTATGGTTGTATTTTTTGTATTGTATATGTATATTTTGAAATGTTAAGAACTATAATAATACTAAGTTGAACTAAGAAAAAAAAGCTTGTTTAGAGTAAAAAAGATATGTAAAAGAGGAATCTGATTGAGTTCTTCTTTCACAGATCCGCTGCTCTGCATATATCTACTCCATATATTTTAGAAGCCATGAACAGGTGGCAGATGAAGAGAGAATAAGGACAACACCCCTCCCACTGCCCGAGACGCGTGAGGCGATAGTTTTTCCAATACACCGTGTTTCAGACAATAGTAAGTTTTAATTTGCATATATTGATTGATAACTATTACAGCATATATTTCATTAAGACTGCCTTTTTTGGTAAAGGGGTTTCTAAGCCTTTGTTAAAGAAGGCAGATCTATTTTCATGTATTACGAATAGTACCTATGTATAATATTTAACTTCCTACAACCTCGTCTTCCGTTTATTCGTCATTCGTCTTCAGCGTTTATTAATCTTTTTTATTTAATTTATATATTTGTGATACAATTTTTGGGTGCCTCTCAGGCTCTACGTCACTATTTTCTATTGACATGCTGTGCCTTGGATAAATAATTTAGGGTAAATTATTTATCCTAGGCACATGTTTACTAAACCTAATAAGATAATCTCCATTCTGAAAAAGATTCGTGTAGATTGAATTCGATGTAAGCGCACAAACAGACAGACTGACATAATGATGTTGTATTTAATATTATTAAGATATATATACAAGTGTTCCGGTTTAGTTAAGACAAAACGCTAGCTTGGGTTTAGTTAACTAGAAGGCATTGTCTCGTTATCCAAGGGAAGCAGATAATGATCTAAGGAGTCATTATTCATTATATTCATAAAAGCGTGAATTTACATATTACAATAGGTATATAAGTGATGTTTTATTCCAAACAAGATCGCTTAAAGCCATGAGGGCCTTTGGACACAACAATTTAGAGCCCTTTTAGAAAGTTAAAAAATATAAATGATAAATTTTTTATTATAAAATAAAAAACTCGAAAAAAACATTTTTTTCAATTGCACGTAACAGTTATTACTATTACAGTGTGTTTGCTTAATACATTACTATAAAAACATTAAAAATATATAAAGCTTATTCGAAGTGGTCTCATTGGCTGCAATACTGTCCTTTAAACGTTGAAGCCAGTTATCAATAGAAGCACGCACTTTTTCCATGGGAAAATTCTTCATTGCCAAGCGTATGGATTATTTTAGGGACTCCAAATTATTATGGCATTTAGAGCAAGCTATACTCTCTAAAACTGACCATAAATCATAATATCAGGACTAGACGACGGCCAGTTTTCAGCTCTGATGAAGTCCGGAACGTGGGTTTCTAACCAAGATTGCGTGGATCTAGCTTTATGGCCCGGCGACGAGTCTTGCTGATAGGACTTAGTGTTGTTAAAGGACTTAACCACCTTCTCAAAAATGGTATCTTGATATACATGTGCAGATGTTTTGATCCCTTTTTACAAAAATATGGCTCAGTCACTCCTTCATAGCTAGCACCCCACCAAACCATCACTGAAGTCGGATAATGCCCACGTTGTACTCTGTTGACTAATTGGGAAGCTTCCATAGACCTTTGTGCATAAATACGGTAATTTTGTTTGTTAAAATATTGCTCAATTGTAAAAAAAAACTCATCCGTAAAAAAAAATTTTCTGTGACCTCCCCTTGCGTACCGCTTAAGTAGTTGTTTTGCTTTTACCACCCTATTCTTTTTTAAATTATCAGTTAAGAAATGACCAGTGCGGCTGCAAGTCCTAAGTCATCTTTTAAAATACGCGACATGGTTTTAGGTACTATCTTCATGTCCCGAGATAAAATCTTTTGCTTTCGGACAGGTTTTTTTCGAATTCTTTCCGACTTCTTTTTTCTTTTCTTACGCCTTTTTCGTACGAACACTATGTGGACGGCCAGAGCTTTTTGCAAACACAATGAACAATCATATAAAAATGACTGATTCCAAATTTAAATACATATAATATTTTGTTTATTTTTAATTGTAACAGTATATATGGACAGACTATCTATATGATTATGCCAGCTCTAATAGGTATCTATATTTTAATTTTTATTGATGTTTGCTTCATACTTTAAATTAAAATATATAAGTATGTACTTAGAAAGTGGTATTATATTAGAAATAATTCTTTTAGTGTTTGTTGCGTTTTAAATAACAGAATGTCAAAGATTTTCCAATTTCATTCATAGGTAATATACACACAATATTCTTAGTTAAATTTATTATTTTGTATACGTGTATAGCATAAACGTATATTCTTGTGGTAACCAAAGAAAATGTGTTGTTATTTGTGTTTATGTTTCAGGCGCACGGGGCTTCCGCGAGAACAATCGTAGGGAGTTGTGCATAGCGGGACTTATTTTGTATGTCCTACATATAACTGTATTTAGATAAATTAAACAAACTAGTATAAACTAGATAGGCACTTACTATCTGGTCATGATATTGTGAAAATTTATACGCTTGGAGGCACGCAGATGAACAAAGCAAAGTGGTCGATATGTTTGAATTATGTATAGATTGTTTTATGTAACATTTTTATAATCGTTGTATATTAAAAGTAATAGCTCAATTTTTTTTAAGTTAATTATATTTATTTTTGTTTAAAAATCTCGAAAAATATTTATTAAATCTATAAATAAATGTTTTATACGGTTACACTTAATTCTTTTTGCAAGTACAATATGAACATGATATAAGTTAAAATGAATGGATTTTTTTATTACTCCAAAGGATTTTACTATGTCGTATCGTAAAAAATAAACTGTAACAAAAATAGGAGATCGTATAAAACTTTCAGGTAGCGGTCTTATATGATACTACGAGTATTTTGTATGCAAGCGAGTTTAATGTATAAATATTTTACTGTCTTTAAAACTACTTCTGTTGTATTCTATGTACCTATACTTATATGCGAAATGTTGCCGAGGAATATGTTCTACATTAATTAATTTTCATAGTTATTTATTGAAATACTGTTATATTAATTTAATATGTTTTATGTAGATTATTAAATTATTAATGATAATGGACCTTAATTTGATTTTATATGACATTTCTCTGAAATTAGTATTTATTTTAAATCGTGTTTTCCGTAAATTTAAGCTTTTAATGGTATTATTTCTCTAAATTATTGCAATATTGTGGTCAGTTAGTAGTAATTTGATAACTGTAATACGATGTATAACAGAACTACATGTTGGTGTTTACGACTGAAAATAAATTTCTTCAATATATTTGGAATGTTGATACTATATAGTTGTGCCAACCCGAATTTATGTGTTTCATTAAATGAAATACACTTATTTACTTATTTAATTTCATATTAATTTGTAACAAAATAAACAGTAATAAAGCTTCATTCACACTTATTCTTATACTGGCGTCTCATCCTCGCCTCGCTCGGGTCCGTCCCTAGGTACGTTTTAACGGTTAGTATAGAATAAATAGACTATATATTATATGATGGCATATAGCATTCCTAAATAAACGGACTAACTAATGCAAAAATAATTTTTCATATCGGATAAGTAGTTCCTGAGATTAGCGCGTTCAATCAAATAAACAAACAAACAAGCAAATGGCAAAAATCTCGTACAAGTTCTAGTCAGTTACTAAATTGTAGATATGAAATGCCATTACACTCTGTGGTTTTACCTGCTATAATTTTTATATTTCAAACTAAGTGATACGTAAGCAAGCTTTCGTCTTTATGGAGTTTAATCCTCTAGAATGTATTTTGTATAATTATTACTCATTTGAATGCATACTTTAAACCCTAAATATAATATGCATACATATAATTAAATTAAATTTAAATGTATTGAATATAATAAACATACAATATTCTTTAATAAAATTCTTCTAAAATAATATATCCTAAAGTGAAACCTATTTTCTTTTACCGCAAGGAATAATTTATTATATATTGATTTTTACAATTTTTCATATTTTTTGCTGCACAGCTGATTTTTACAATTTTATAATAATAGTAAGATATAATAAAATTGTATATGGCATTTGAAATATACGGAATGATATCTCATATAAAAATATATGAGACTATCGTCTCATATATTTTTAAAGTTTTCCAAGCAATTTGAAATTTATACTTTGTCACCTAGTACCGTCGTAATGTTTTAATAATTATAGAAATAAAAAATCAATAAAGTAAATTGTGTAAATCTTGTTACAGACAATACCTACCTACTAAAAAAAAAACAGAAAAGAAAGTTTCATTTTAAATGTCAAATATTCGCGTAAATCTAGAAAATATATAATTATCATATAATTTTTTGTTGTAAATTGAGTTGATTTTATATTGGCATGGCGAACGGCAAACATACGAATTTTGAAATTTGGGAACGTAATTTGAATTTTGGAAATTTGGAACGAGATGGCTAAATGAGTAGGCTATCGAGTAATGTGTGAAATCGAATAAAATATTGAGTTTTATATATATTTTTTAATTATAGCAGGTAAACCTCTTTTTTCAATAAAAAATGCAGTATCTACTAATAATGTTAAAAATATTTGTATTAAAAAATATAAAAGAAGTTCTATGTTGATATAGTGTGGATGTAGTTTTATTTATAAATAAAATATAGAGGAGGAACTAGCAAAAGTCCAAGACTAGGAGGTTTCCAGAGAATCAAAATAATTTCCATATTATTTACATATTTTAATATAAAAAGCTGTGAACGTAAACGTGGTATAACTTAGATTTATTGAAATTGTGACTTTTTTTTATTTTTGTATTGGGTTGTTTGGCTAAGACTTACCGCACACTAGGCAGCCAGGATGCGGCAGCCGAAATATTGAACTATCAGTTGTGTGTGTGTGTGTGTGTGCTGGCCAGTTGTGACAAAAGTTATGTGACAAAAGTTATATAGCTGCGCGACAAGTGCGTGGAGACTGGTATTTTGCTCACTTACATTGGCTGCGCGCAGCCAATTTGATGCTGTGCAATCAGGCGTGTTCTAATGGCAGCCGCAGCCAGAAATTCTTGGTCGCTCAAGGTGCGTGGAAGCTCTCACTGTACCATCTTCCAAAACATAATGAAAACGTGAGAGGGCGTAAAAATTATAAAATTAAAAAAATATTAAGAAGTAACATTACAAAATTGAACGAATCCTATTAAAATATAATACAATATGACCGTTTATTTTTTATGTTTACCAAAAACATGACATTTTATTATTATTAATTTATAAAGGGGCAAAGCTTATTCCTCATTATAGGTACCTACTTTAAAACATTTTTAAGTGGACATTTTTTTAATAGATTTCATACTTTAATGTTTAAATGTTACGAATTTAAATCTTAACAAAATTGTCATTTTTGTTATATTGTAATTAAATAAAATCATTGTGTAAATAATTCTTACCTAAAAACTGTAACTCGACTACGGAAAAATATAACTATAATCAACTTTTCCATAAAAAAACTAAATACTACAGCAAAAAAAAATGCCTATGTCAATAGGATAATAATAACGAATCGATTGACCCTTTATCAAAATCGGATAAATCCTATAGGCGTTACGGTAGGATATACATAAATACAAACGTAAATAAATAAATAGACTGCTAAAACATAAACTTTCCATTTGGATTTGCCGTAGTCGGATAAAAAATCGCAGCAGTAATCTTGTGTAACATTGAATCGCACTACATCTACAATTGTATTAAATAACAATATTTTGAAGATTACAACCGTCGTGTTGCACTTTTAAACAAAATAAAAGTATTTATAGAGCATATGTAAGAAATTGGAATCTAAAGTCCACCATGACTTGGCTACTGAGTCCAGGGTTGACTCCAAATGAAAGATCTTCTCAGCGGTCAACAACACAGATACGAAATCAATTATATTATATCACGCAGTTGACTTAAATAGTGCACCCATGAATTGGTTATTAAAATTATTTAAATAAATAATTATAGTAAAAAAACAAACTTTTTTTAATGAGATAAAAAGTAAAACTAAAGCCTTTTAAAAAAATACTATTAATTTGTTATATGTATGCAGCATAAGTAACATAAGGATAACACAAAAATAATGTTAATGCTATATTGTTTTTAGATATACTCGTACATACATAATAGTATTTTATTTTAATTAAAATGTTAATCAAGTTTATAGGAATGCTTGTTGGAAATTTATAGACTTTTATACTATGTTTACCATTCGTTGTTTGTTAAACATTTTACTAACAAAATTTTAGCATCTGTCTAAAAAACTTAATATAAAGTTAATTATATTTTTAAAACAGAACAAACACAAAAATATTTCAATATGTTCAAAGTTACGCAAGATGACTGGTCTGAATAATTAACTCATTTTTGGTTCTGCAAATTAAAATCAAATTATATGTATGTATTTTAATATAGTCTTACATTGTATATAAATGTCTCGTTAAATGAATAATGCAAGTAAATTGAAATATAATTAAATTTGAGAAAAAATGTTGTACTATATACTTCGTTTTATTTTCCCTTCCATTTTTCCCGTTTAAGGTTTAAAAAAATATTTATAGTAATAATAATTCAAGTTATAGCTTTTGTGGAATTTCAAATCGATTAGAATATTATGAAATCTTTACACTAATGATAGCGTGCATTTTACATCTCCGCAAATGTTCACCTGAGTCCTATTGAATATTCCAAGACACAAGTTCGGCAATAACCTCCACCTGCGGCTAATGCAAACACTTGGAATATTTGTAACTCACCAAAATTTACGATTATAATATCTTCAGTTTAAGGATGATAACACTTATATAGATTTTAAAAATTAAATCAATCTTCACGAATAGATATCCATACTTATAATTTTATAAAAGTGAAAGTGTGTGTTTGTCTGTCCTTCCTTCACGTCGAAACGGAATGAAGGATTGGCGTGATTTTTTGTGTGGAGATAAGTAGAGTGCTAGAGACTGACATAGGCTACTTTTTTACCCCGGGAGATTTACTAATTCCTACGGAAAAACACGTTATAATATAATCCAATAAAATTTTATGATCAGAATCACTTGAAACTTGGTATTAATGGGGTATTTCTCCGAGATTGCGTTCTTTGTCTGATTTATCTGGCCAAAAAATATTTTCACTTTTGGCTATATTCAACATATTCTTATGATTAAAGATAGGCCAAATAACATATATTTGAATTACGCACTCATTTTAACCAAATTATTTTTGAGATATTTAACTTGAATTTTTCAGGGCCCATATGAATCAAAATTCGTGACAGATGAACCAGAAAGAGGAATAAAAACAAAAAAACCAAGTCTGTATAATATATAATCGTTTTTATTAATTATTACTTTTTTTTTGATTGTAGATTTTATGATTTATGAATCTGGTAAATGGATCACGTACAACCACAAATAAAAGCTAACTAAATGTATATATAATGTATATTGATTGATTTAAAAATTTATTTTAGCTCTAGAAATAGTTATATCATTTTGCCTCCTAGTCTTTAGGAAAGATTCAATATGACTTGTAGTAAACTAACACTACTAATTAAATTAATATAATTAGATGAAGTCGTTGATGTGTAGTACCTAGCGTAGTGCGACTTAATTAATTATCATCTTATATACAAACGGATTTTGATGAAACTTTACAGTAACATAGCTTATTACGAGTATATCGGTTACAAAATACGTTGTAATTTATAAAGATACTAGCGACTCACTCTCGCTCCGCTCGGGTTCGTCCCTGGGGTGGGGTCTGGGAGGACCACCCTTATCCTTATCACTTAGGGGTATGGAAAATAGATAGTAGCCGATTCTCAGACCTACTGAATACGTATATAAAATTTGGTAAAAATCGGTAAAGCCGTTTCGGAGGAGTACGGTAACAAACATTGTGACATGGAAATTTTATATATAAGATAGTGATACATAATAGAACTCTATCTTGAAATTTGAAATGACGTCTAAAATGTTTTAATGATCACTGATAACAATATTACTATATTATGTAACAAATTATTTGTATAATAATAAATAATAAGATATTTCCCACAGTAATAAGGCTGACTTCAAAAGCAAAATGAAAAGTAAAATATGTAAAATACAATAAAATATGTAGATCCAATACTTAGACTTAGGTACATAAAATAATGTTTCAATAATTCCTAATGCGTCTGTTATTTGTTTTTTTTTGGAAGGGACTCGAGTTTATTAAGCGAGTAATAAAAATTAAAAAAAACCTGACCATCTTCGATAGATTTTCATCAAACATAGCTAAGAACACCCCGACTACCTTTCATAAAAAAAAAATCATAATCGGTTCATCCCTTCGGGAGCTACGATGCACATACGATGCACATACGATACACGCAGCCACACAAACACACACAGACATGTCAAATTTATAACATCCCGTCGTTCGTTTAACTACCAGTAAGCTTAACTGTCAGTTTGATTTACTGTTAGTAAGGTTAACTGTCAGTTAGATTAACTGTCAGTTTGATTAATGCCTAGTAAGATTAACTGACAGTAAAGTTAACTGTCAGTTAGTTAACTGTCATTAAGATTAACAGTAAGTTAGATAAACGGCTAGTTAAGTTAACTGTCAGTTAGTTTAACTGTCATTTAGTTTACTGTCAGTTAGTATACCTCCAGTTAGTTTAACTGTCAGTAAGTTTAACTGTCAGTTAGATCAACAGTAAGTTAGATTAACGGCTAGTTAGCTTAACTGTCAGTTAGTTTAACTGATAGTTTCCCTAACTGTCAGTTAGTTTAACTGTCAATTAGCTTGACTGTCAGTTAGTTTAACTGTCAATTATTTTAACTACCTGTAAGTACTAAGTATGTAACTGTCAGTTTGATTTACTGTCAGTAAGACAACTGTCAGTTTGATTTACTGTCAGTAAGGTTAACTGTCAGTTTCGTAAACGGCCGGTAAGATTAACTGTCAGTCAAATTAATAGTCAGTTAGTTTATCTGTTAGTTAGTATAACCTCCAGTTAGTTTAACTGTCAGTAAGTGTAACTGTCAGTTAGATCAACAGTAAGTTAACTTAACTGTCAGTTAGCTTAACTGTTAGTTTGATAAACTGCTAAGTTAGTTTAACTGTTCGTTTGATTAACTGCTAGTTAGTTTAACAGGCATGTCTTCTTCGAATTTCTTCTTCGCCTGTCTTCTGTGTTTCTTTTAATGTCTATTCTTTTCTATTTTATCTATTAAATTATATATTAGTTACTAGCGGCTCACCCTCGCTTTGCTCGGGTTTCTAGACAAACAAAAACAAATCTATCCCACAGGAACCGCACATTTTTCTGGGATAAAAAGTAGCCCATTTGTTATTCTGATGTATGATAGTTCATACACAGTGTTAGTACACAGTTTCATTAAAATTCAATCAGTAGTTTTTGTGTACTAAGCTGTATAAGTTACTATAGATCTTTAAGTATCCCACGGGAACTATTTATTTTTCCGGGATGAAAAGTATCTAAAATGTTGACCGGGGATATAAGGTATCACTATGCAATATTTCATTTAAATCGGTCTAACAGTTTCGGAGATTAGCCCGTACAAACAGACAAACAGACAGAGAAACAAAAAAAATGAAAAAATCTGGACTTGTTTTATTATTATATTATAAATAATATTTTATATTATATTTTTGTAAGAATAGCTTACATCCCCCTGACTCGGTTTTTAGGATATTTTTTCTATGTACAGACATTCGACCTCTACAGTTTTATTATATGTATATATATCTTTATGCATCCAAATACTTTTTTGTAGTCTGAATGCGGATAAAATCGATTTTTCTGCTAGAAATTAATATGTTAAAAATTTAATTCAGTTCATTTGGCAGATTCATTTTTAATGTACTCTAAGGTACTCTAGACACGCAGACACGAGATCTGTGCATTTTTTTATTACTTTAATTTATATATATATTAATGCTTTTACGCTAACTGCACAAATGCAGGTGGTTATGTGGGTCTCACTGGCTAGTAAAGCCAGTAGTACCCACTAAAACCCTACGGAACCTCCCTTCTTTTAATGGGATGCCGTAGGACAACTTACGCACTCAACCACGACGCCAACCCGCATGGTACACCCACCGAGGTGGACCGCCTCCCAGCGCGACTCTTGGCTTACACCTGGCTGGATTGCTGGCGCTTATGACCTCCAACCTACATAAAGGTATCTGTGGAATATTTATTTATAAAAAGTGTCACTCGGGACGTGATAATAGTATTCTAAAAATAGTTTTTTTTTGAAGTTATACTTGTTTTGGCAGGCTTAGTAAAAATGATGAGAGTAAAATTTTTACAATGCGCGCGCACATTGACAGCCAAAAAGCGACATGATAAAGTTAGCTGCATTCCTTTTACAAACAGAGGGTTTAGACATACATTTTTGTTCTGTTACGCCAAAGAAGTAAAACTTCTTACGTGCGTACATAAGTACGTACACACACACACGTTTTTTTTTCAATGAAAGCGCAGTTCATATAAATTTTATTAAAGTCTTAGGCTAACGCTTTTATTTCTACGTTTAATTTAATTCTTAATTTCAATTGATTATAATCCGCCAACGAATACGGTCATAGTTATTATTACATCTTCATTTTGTATTTCCCGCTAGAGCACCCGATTTATAAACTTGTACATACGTACTTATGCGAGGTTTTCCAATTTGTCAAAGGCCTGTCTGACGATAGAAAATTACACTTTTTGTTATTTTAGTCGAACATCTAAGGAATTTGATATATTTCTTTGACTTCGTAGTATATTATGTCAATTTAATATTTTATACTCAAGAAATAATACTCGGTATATAAACATTTCAGATAAATTATTTTGAAAAAGAAAATACTAGCGGATATTTCTGATAGGTAGATGCTTATTTTTTGTAACCCATTTTGGAACACTGCTGTAGGCCGTTATTCTGAAAATGGTATACAATTAAAAAAATATATTAAGTGAAAATAAATTTTTATACCTAAACACAGAATTCAAACATAGTACTTCAGTGAATTCAAACATGTAGAAGACATAGCAAAGCCCATTGTCGCTTAAACTTCCCACAGCTGTGACTGAGGATAGAGTGACCTAAATAAACTTAATCTTCTATTTATGTGCCTACAAACGAACCTATATAGATTGTAGTGCAAACAGTTTATCAATTTATCACATGAATCATGAAACATAAAAATAACGGCCAATTAGTGAACGTCACAGGGACTTTATATGTATTTACTTACAATTTTATGTATAACATAAAATTCTACCTACATTTTTTTCATTCCATATACTTGCTTACAACAGTTGATTTAATGATTTAGTAATGTTAAATCGCTTAGCCTCAGTTTTAATAATTCAATAAGGAAATTTAACTTCTTTTAAAATAGTTCATTAAATTTAGGTGATGAAGATGTAATATTTTAGTCTCTGGCTTGTTTATATTCTTAGGATAAACATTTTATTTCCTATGACCTGCAGTCTGCACTAGTGGCAAAATTGAAACAGATTTTTTTCGCATCTAGCATAATGCCTTTCGAATAATGCAAGTTTCATTCCTTTTGTAATAAATATGTACATATTTAAAGACATTTAACGTTAAGATACAGATATTTATTTATGCTTCAACGGTCGCGAACTTGCCGGCATGGCAGTTAACAATTAATTTCCCGGAAACTAACCACGGAGGCGTTAAAGTTGACAGGATGTACTTCATATTATCAAGAAGAAAACCATCACAGCAGATTATATCTAAGAATTATAGACCGCTGAATCAGATAATGTTAAAGATTCATATAATTATTATTACATACCTTAATTATTATTTATTCGAAAAATGAAAAAGTGAAAAATGTTCCAAACAATTGGGAGGCATTTCTAATAAAATGTTGCAAATGGTCACCAAATTTGAAGCGCTAAGAATTGACATAATTTTTGATGGTGTGTAATAAATGCTATGCTAGCAGTCTTATAAATCATCGAATTATTACCCAAGTATTATATATAAAAATCAGCTTTTATACTATAACGTAAGTAGAATTTCATGAAAAGGGTATCTGGCAAGGGTTTGCCACGATGTTAAGTGTCTGGCATTGAATGACGTGATTTTTAATAATATTCTGAAGGTAATACCAAAAAATCACACTTTATTATTTGACGAATTTAGATCGGTATTTTACACACCTTTAGTACCGTGTACCTGCTAAAGCCACCATAGCCTGAACTTCATAATGGTCCATCGTTCTTATCTGTGTTAGGAGCATGCGCTGACAAACTTTCAGCTTTTATAAAATGACGAAGGTCTGGCGTTCACAGGCTCTTGGCCATAAATAATATTTGTAATAAAAATGTCTTTAAATTAAAATTCTAATATAAAACATTAATAAAGTATAGTGCAATGCTGAATAATAAGTGTTGTGTAGTCTGAGACTATAAGTTTTTACGAAGAAGGCGTTTAACAAATTATAGAGGATGAAATTACCTTCCACTTCTGTGTGAAACATTTTTTAATCAAATTTTAACAAATAGCTCCCGTGTTTGTGCAACAACAACAGGTAAACAGAAAACTGTTGTTTGTACATGTTGCCATGGAGACTCGTGTGAAAATAGCGCTGAGATTTTGCGTGCTCTGGAGAAAAACGTGGCGACGACAACGTGAAATGTAATATAGTCAAATTTGTGGTTATATATTTTTATGTGTCCATATAGTACATAAACCTATTTTTACATTACTTTAACTGAAATTGCCTTGTCTAATATGAAATTTATTAAATATCTTACTTAAAATTTGATTCTATCAATTTAATTACTTAAATATAATATAGGTATAGCTAAAGTAATAGTTACAAGGCTATATGATAAAAAAATAACGCAAATACTTAAATAAATAAAATACTCAAAACAGTTCAAAATATGCCCGTGAAAATTATAGATAGGTACCTACAAAAAATGTAAGTACATAACTGCACTAAGTTAAGAATTCATCAGCCAGTTAGAATATCTCTAGTAGTATTCAGCCCTTTTCAACGTCCCACTGATGGGTTTGGGCCTCCCTTCAATACGAGGGGATCAGACCATAGTCCACCACACTGGTCAAGTGCGGGTTGGCGGACTTCACATGTCATCCGAAAATTTGATGGAGACCTATTAAAGCAGATGACTATAAACTTTATATGCCAATACGTTATACGATACCGATACAAATACCAAAAATATTTTCAGATCATTCTTCAGATTACTTCTTACTAGTTTAAGATAAGAAAATAGGCACGTGAAGCCGCGGGCAATAGCTATTATAACATAAACATTGATTGTGAATCATTCACCGAGACGGGGGTAGTGTTAGAGAATTCCCTCAAAATCAAAGTACGGTTAGTAAAATAGACACTTTGAAAAATTTGATGGAAAAAAATATTTTAAGTTAGTAGATCCATAGCTATTATATAATGGTGCAATATAAAATGGGAAAGTGTTAAAGCCTGTACTTAGAGTCCATTAAATTCTTAGGTATTATCATAGATTCGAAATTGCAGTAGGGCCCCATATTGAGGGGCTAGCGAGTAGACTCAGCTCTACAGCGTTCGCGGTAAAAATAATAAGACTTCTTACTGATGTAGATACAGCTCGCATAGTATATTTTAGTTATTTTCATAGTATTATGTCCTATGGTATCTTACTATGGGGAAATGCAGCTGCTATTAATACGATTTTTGTCCTGCAGAAAAGAGCTATTCGTGCAATTTATAGTTTAGGTCCTAGAGTGTCATTAAGAGATAAGTTTAAAAAAATAAAAATGTTGACTGTTGTTTCTCAGTACGTGTACGAAAATGTTATTTATGTCCATAAAAATACACACGAATTTCCCAAGAAGTGTGACATGCATAACATTAATACTAGGAGCAAACACAAACTTGTAATGCCTGTGACTCGTCTACACACAGTCAGTAATTCTTTTTATGGACAATGTATACGCTTGTACAACAGGATCCCAGAAAGTGTTCAAAAGGCTTCTATCGCCAAATTCAAAAAAAATGTTAAAGACCGTTTGTGGCACGCCTTGGGAATGAAATGATCGCCTCCAGGCTACTTCAACTTGATAGAAATATTGTAAATAATAATTTTAGTCAGTTCTTCTCAGGTCTGAGGCTTCTTCTTTCCGAACTGGTAAGTAGTAGACTCATGACGTTCAGTAAAAAATTAAAAATATTTTATTCAGCATTAAATTATTACAATTTAATACTGAATAAAATACTTTTAATTAGAATATTCTTAGTAAAAAACAAGATGTTTTTGTATTCTTTAAGGTTAAGATATTCAGAAATTCATTATAGTCATGAGCATAAAGTATGTAGGTATATGGTAAAATATTTTTACTATATATGTAGCTAAAATGTCTTATAATTTCAAAAAATCTGAATAGTCGTACCAAACCTATACTTCAAGTTGAAAAATGGTATTTAAAACGATTATATTAAAACCTTTCAACTAATTAAATAAACTTAGATTTTTTTTTAGAATATAAAATATATTTTTTCTAACACCGTACATTAAATTGTTCTATCCCAGCCCTTGTTATGATGTATTGCTTATTAGGGGATCGCAGCATTACGTCCCTATCATACTTACCCACAGTCATTGTACTGCCTTGCCTATATAAAGCCTTGTATTTTGTAGCCATCATATTTTAAATGAATATGTATTTTACTTAACCAAACATCTTACTACCTAAGCCCAAACATATTGTGCTAGTAAGGGTTCTGAAATAAAGCGTATAAAAAATAATTGTGTCTCTGCTACTGTCAAAACTTGTTCTAGGTAAGTACATATTTAATTAAATAAATAATTTTATTTCTAATTACATTGACTCAAAAACAAGGTAGAACACAAACTTATAACTCTGTTCGTAGTATAGAACCGTTCCGTTGACTTTTTTTAATTGTTGTAAAGATATCTTTCATCCCGCATGTCACAACTCTCTGTTTGTAAAAGGAATGCAGCTAACTTCATCATGTCGATTTCAGACAACTTCATCATGTTGCTTTTCGGCTGTCGGTGTGCTAAAAATTTTACTCTCAAATTTTTTTCCAAATGTGCCAAAGGAGGTATAATTTCAAAAAAAACTCTAAAAAGGTATGTCTGCGCGTCATCAGTCGGACATTATTCTTGCAAGCGAGTACATGTAAAATTTTCCCGTACATTAATTTTTTATCATTGTGAACTACAGCTGTGAATGCTAGCATGTGTTGTAATGTAAAGTGGTGCAGGGGCCATACAAAATTAAAATGTCCAGGAATCACTTCACACACATTTACTAGTAAGTAGTAGCAAAATTTTAATTATATATTAAAAGATATTAAAATGACAAATATGTTGTCAAATCGAGATGGCCAATACTATGCAAAATGAAGTCGATCAATTTTAAACCTAATTTATACGGTATTTTTTTTCTTCTTGATAAAATATTGAAATGTAAATTAAAAAAATGAAAAATATTTTATTTTTCTTTTAGTTTAGCTTCAGAATCCGTCTTAACTACATTTCGAAGAAAGATTCTCTTTTAATGTCTTCTAGACAAAAACTTAATAATGCAATTATATTTTGCGGCATATAAAGTTCATTGAATGAATTGTAAAAAGTAATACAAAAAAATATTGTAAAAAAATAAAAATATATTATTAAAATAATACATTGTAATACATGTAATACATTGTTTTATTATTGAATTGGTCCGGTCCACTTAGTGTATAACATTGTCCACGCCACATTTCAGCTTGTAACCTCAGCAGTGATTCATAGTTTAAATCATACGTCGTTTCCGTTGAAGTAGGGCCACGTTTTGTGTGATTTTTGTTCTGAATTAGACTTGATAACCTATTATTTATTCGTAGATTTCTCCCCATTATGGGATGAATTTCGAAAAATGCTAAAACATGTATTTATTTAATTGTATTGAAGAGCATTAGTTAAAAGTTTTAAGTGATTATTAATAAATATTTCTTGGATTGTATAATAATTAATAACGTGTTTTCCCGTGGGAGTGAGATAATCTCCCGCAGTAAAAAGTAGCTTATGTTACTCTCCAGCCCTCTAACTATCTTCACACAAAAAATCACGTCAGTCCGTCACTCCGTTTTGACGTGAAAGATGGACAAACAAACAAATACACTTTCACATTTATAATATGGATTTCTCAGAGATGACATATTTTCCCACAGTAAAAAGTACCCTATATGCCCGGATAACCAGCGGTATATTAAATTTTCTCGTGATACGTTTCTACACAGACAGACAAAAATTCTAAGAACTTTAGATTCGGCCTCTGTATCGATAATAATAATTACATATTTCAATAAGATTTTCCAAAAAAATATTTTATGTACAGATTCGATTAAGTTAGAACTTTATTAAATGTACATATAGATATTGAAAACTGTCACAAGTGTTGTGGTTTTTCTGTTACGTCTCTATCTGTTTGTATACGTAGAGTTATAGAGACTGAGTCTTAATGAAATTTTTGATAATTATTAATTTTGATATTTTATTTTATTGAATTAAAAGACTTTAGACGAATTTTAATTTTATGTTCTTTATAGTATTTCTACTAAGAAAGGAATTCTTACAGTCCATACCATCCATAGAAAGAAACGTTATGTTTATACCTATTCACTTTGAGGGGTTTTATTTATATTTAATGGTTTTATTTCGATAGTATAGATAGTACGAATAATCAATCAAATTGAAATTAAACAGTAACTTTGGAACTAGTCGATCAATTTTAATAACGTAGCGTTTTTTTAATCACAATAGTAGCACACGTGCAGTAAAAAATCACTTTAAATTATTTAAGTTTTAGGACAAATATCAATTTTAAATATTTACATCATCTTTTTTCTTTGCGCTAGTCAGTTTTCGTTAGCTTAAATATAAGATCAGTAGTCACGAAGTAGAGGGAGAACATTTTAGGAAAAATAATGTCCACAGCTGACAGAAATTTTATCATTAGACTGGAATATTTTACGGAATATAAACAGGCCGTTAAATGCCTCATAAAGTAGTATCTACATAAAATAACTGTAATAAAATTCCATATCAACGTAATTTTATTAAACATGAATAAACATGTCCATTAGACAGTTAAAATGTTAGAAACGTTTTACTTACCAAGCACAAACGCTTCGTCATACGTAATTTTTTTTAATATAGCCGTCACATACTGACGAATATTAAGCATTAAGCATAGGACCAAAATATTATAATGTATGCTAATATTAGCTATTATAAACCTACTGATTCATATACACTTGTAAATGTCGTAGCTATATTATCATAAATCTAAAGTGGCGTTTGTGTTTTATTACATTTAACAACTCAAATTAACTACTATTTAAAAACAATGTCACTAAATTAGTTACTTTAAATCTACGAATAAATGACTTATTATTTATTCGTAGCCTTAAATAGATATTATTTACTATAGGTATTTGGAGTTGCAACATGCACAAATACTAAACGCATGGTAATCCAATGCATTGATTGTAGGGTAGTTGGAAAAAAACTTCTTCTAAGACTGTAAACTTATATTTCAAATTTTAATTTAGTTGTGTTTTCTTAATTTTTCTTGCTTGCTTATTAAATACGCTAAGCATCTCATGTATAAAATTTAAGAAGTATTAAAATTATATTTTTTTATTATTTTTATTTATACAACATGTCTATAAACGCGCCCAAATAATTCCGGCCGAAGGACCTCCTCGCTGAGCTTTCGATACAAAAAATTGTCTTCCTATTTACAAATCATAGGAAAAGAGTAATAGCGAAGAATACTAAAAACAAAGGTTTGATAAAACGCTAATAGAAAGTAAATAAAAGTAAAATTCGTTTACACGTCTTAGTAGACTGAGGGAGGGGGTTTGGGGACTTCACCCTATCACATAAAAAAATCCTTGGACGATCCTGGCATTTAAAATAATATTGGTTGCGCCACAAAAGTCTTCCTGTGCTAACTTTTCGAAGTAATATCCGGAGCAGGTTTTATTATTCATTTCTTGGAGAAAAGGTAGACATATAAAGTTTACTGGTTAACTGTACAAGTAGGAAAGTAATCCGACAAGTCTTTATAGAACTTCCTTCATACGTGTGCGAGACTTTTTTGTTTTTCTCGTACAAAATTTAAAACTTGTAATTCTAAGCAAATTTTTTGGAACAAGAATTTGAAGCTAAAATTGTATGTAAATAAGTAATCATATAATTTTGATACCATTCCCATAATATTTTAATTAGACTAAAATAGAGCTCGTTCAAGGATGGTTTCCATACAAACTCCTTAATATATACGAAACATAATTTCAATGTACATACTTGAAATCGTTATATAAACCTAAATATAATAATTATAAGTGCGTATTAAAAAGATTTGTACATTAATTATGCAAATTCATAACTTATTAAAGTTAATTATTTATGATCTATTTATTGACTGGTAACTCAGTTTATTAGTGTTCCTAAGCTTTTACTTTTTTATATAAAACATTTCCATAAAATCAGACTACTATTATAAACTAGCGACTCACCCTCGCTTCGCTCAGGTTCGTCCCTAGCTACGTTTTGACGCTTATTATGGAATATATGTTTTAATATTTAATTTATTCGTAAACTTTTCCGATGTTTTAATAGTTATTATGCTATTCGGGGTGAAGACAAACCCAACAAAACAAAGAACATAAAAATCGGTCCAGTAGTTCTCAAGTTATAGGTGTTGTACAAACTCGATATATAAATACGAGTATATATTATGTATATTTAAATAGATTGATGTGAAAGTTTGTATGTGTTAAACGGCACTCCGTTTGCACATAGAACGTATGTAAAGATAGAAAGGCAAAGTGAGCAGAATCACTTAAGACCAAGTGCATAAATTAGTGCTCAATTAGTGCTGGCCATCCATTAAGACAAAGATAAAAAATTATAGTTTCTTTTTTTATATAACAAAACTTGCTAATTTAACGGTATGAGCAGGGATACTAGTAAAAAAGTGACATCTGAGACACTGCTTTTCTAGCTTTACATACCTACATGCACATCGACTAGTTGCTAGTAGGTATACCTAGGGACGCACCTGAGCGCAACGAGAATAAGTCCTCAATCGGACTGTGTTTGTACTTCTTCATGTTGTAACAGCTGGATTGATATGGATAAAATTTGGTATTAAAGTAATACCTGAAGTAATCGCAGGCACTGTAGGATACTTAGGAACCACTCGAGCAAAGTGAGGGCAAGTCAATAGTAAAAAATCCAATTGAATTATGTATAAAGCATTTGTTAATGCAACTTTAGCCGACAAGAATGTAAGAGTATTTAAAATAATTGATGTGTTTTGATATTTTTCCTCGCTTTTAGTTCGGAAGCGAAATATCGGTGCAAGAATTGATTGTAATGCTATAAATACACTTGACGGAAAAAAATGGTGGCAGCAAGATATATCTCGAAGTTTTATCAGTAATCTAAAGCAGTATGCTATAAATCCACAAAACATTTAAACATAAACTTCGCTTAATATGGTATTGTGCTTAATAAAGATCACAAGCTATTACATAGCTATTGCTATGAGAGTACATACATAGTTTTTAATTTAGACTAAATATTTGTCGTACAATTAAAAAGTTCCTTATAAAATCGATTATTATAGCATAAGTTAAAAATGTAATTTTCTTTTGCCTTTAAGCAAACATAAGATAAATAAAATTCAATTAGGTGAAATGATTCAAATTCATTCCACTTAATTGAATAAAAAAAATGCTATAATCTTAAAAGCATAATATCTTCAAAACTTTTTTAAATAGATATTAATGAGCAACTCGCTTTACTCAGGTCCCTTGGTAACTTTATGCATCTAATTAATATCTCAAGCCCTAAGAGAACCCACAGCAATATATTAATATTCCTACAGGAATAATTCGTGAACGAAATAAATAGTAGCTTATCATTTATATTACTAGTTACAACAAAAGGAACTTACAAGTTATGTTACTCTACAGTCCATAATCTATATCTAGACTAATAATTATGTCTACATGTTGAGAAGAAAATTGAATACAAAGTCCTGTATACTAGATGGCGCTGTACCCCATCGGCTACTATATTACGTTTAATCACCATGAAAATGATTAATATGGGTATATTTAAGTATGAAAACGATTTTTACGGTATCCAAGCAGCAAGCTTCGAAAATATCTGATTAGATATCTATTCTAAATGAAAACCTCCGTTTAGTTATTTTTTACATTTTACTGCCTGGAAGTCGGTTTTTATTTTATTTTTAAAAAGATTTTATTATCTCTATTTAAAACGTACCTAGTTGAATAATATTCAGAAAGTCGTTATTTTTCATCAGTCTCAGAAGTAACTTTTTCATTCATTCGTAGCCTGATAAAAGTGTAAGTTGAAAAATTAGTAGGGCGAGGTACGGAATGAGAAAAAGAAAATGCTGACTTTTATACCTGATTGAAGCTAAAAAGATCGTTGGTTGATTTTCATATTCAGTGCACTTGTCTTGTTATCCTCTTTTGCATGGTTTTTGAATTAAAATGTTATTACTTAAAATTAGCCTTTACCCGCGGCTTCGACAGCGTAGATGGATAATGTGATACGCTTTGTAACTCAAGCACACATGTCTATCATTTTTCATGGCGATATGTGAAGTACCAGTAAGTAGTAGTAAGTATGAATGGTATTACGTTGATGTTTTGCAGCTAAGAAGATAGCATGAAGTACTGCTCCATGAAAATATACTTAAATGTGTTAAAAAAAAAATTGCGTTAGTTTTACTTCGCTTTGCCATTTTGCTGAAACAAATATTTACAATTTTATTAATATATGTAGATTTCATATGGCATAATAGTATATTTTCTGCAAGAATAGCGCGATACATTCATAGCACCTAACTAAATATGTACAAAGGATTTGCGGGACAAATAAACAGTTTTCTCATTGTAAATATAGAACCTTAAAAATGCTAAAATCAAATATTATAGTTTAAGAAAGTCACTAAAAGTAATGCTGCAAAAATATTAGTAATTTGCTTCATTTTCGCATACGAATGTGAGACCAATTGTGCAATAAATTACTTTACAGATCCTCCAAATATTCATGCCTAATTGAACATTTTAAAACGTAAAAAACGGTTTTAAATATTCAGGCAATCATCCTATGCCAATGCTGCACTTTTTTAATTAATTAATATTCTAAATGCTGGTGAAAAGGTATGAAGGCTTATGATTGAATGTTTTTTTTAATAATTTGTTAGTAATTATTCAGACCTATTTCTAAAAGTCTAAGGTAACTAAACTAAATTGTTACTAGTCCTCTCGACCTTTACCGTCAACACCAATCGCTCTCTGTCTATTCAAAACCATAGACAACAACGTCTATCACCACCGTTACGACCATGCCGAATACCTGATGTCTAAAAACAATATCGAGAATACATGAGTTTTCTCGCGTACCTATATATACGGAGGTATAAACATACACACACATGATGTTAGAACTGGCTCGGTGATCTAGTGACTAGCATGTACGGCTGCACATCCTAGGTCCCTGGTCAAGTAGTTATTAAGTCTGTCTGGAAAAAGAATGCTTGACATTAAATTTTTAACACACCTTCGTATTTTTATACAAATGTCATTTGACAGTTATGTTAACAATGACTCTTACTAAGACATCCATACTAATATTATAAATGTGAAAGTGTGTATGTTTGTCCTTCTTTCATCTCAAAACAGAGTGATGGATTAGCATGATTTTTTTGTGTCGGAAATAGTTACACGGTTGGAAAATGACATAGGCTACCTTTTAACATGGGAGATCATCTCCTTCCCACAGGAAAACACGTTATAATACAACCCAAAAAATTATTTATGATCAAAATTACTTGAAACTTGGTATTAATGATCTTTAATACAATTAAATAAATACGTGTTTTAGCATTTTTCAAAATTCATCCCATAAGGGGGCAAAATAGGGGATGAAAGTTTGCATGAAACCTACCTTTTTAGAGGTTTTTTGTGTGTGTTTTTTGTTCTGCTAGTTCGGCTATTTTATTAATACCCTTGTTGTAACTATCGACGAATCAGACGCTGCTCGATTGAAAGCATTACAATTTACTCATAAGCGCTCTAAATCGTCTGAGATACTTATCAGGCAATCTCTGTTTGTGAACTACTTTAGTTTCTATCGTACATAATATTTTATACTGTAAATCTTTAAAACGTTTTCCAATAACGATTTTTATTTATTATATTTTATTCATCATCAGTATGCCAAATTTAACTAACTTAGGTGCATAAGTGGTTGTGTACTTAGCTGTATAAGTTACTATAGTTTTTTAACTATCCCACGGGAACTCTTTAATTTTCCGGGATGAAAAGTATCTAAAATGTTAACCGGGGATATAAGGTACCATCATTTCATTTAAATCGTGCAAGAGTTTCGGAGATTAGCCCGTACAACCAAACAGACAGAGAAACAAAAAAAATTAAAAAATCGGTATTTGTTCTATTCTCTTCTTGTAAGAACCCCTTTTTTATCGTCGGGAAATGCATTTACGCATACCACCTGATCCTCCAGGTGGTGATATGGGGCTCACCGGCTAGAAGAGCCGGTACTACCCACTAAAACCCGACATCCCTTCCTCCGGCCTTAGTGGGACGCTGCAGGATCGCTTGCGCATAACTACTACCGCGCCCCGGCGGCAGGTCTGCCTAAATACTAGGCAGACCACCAAACCAATGTGGCTGCTCCACAGTCAACTCTGCTACGCCAGAGAGGTACCCGGAGCAGCTCCATTAAACCAAACACCGCTCACCGAAATGGGCCACCTCCAATCGGCTGCAGAGGACAGGGAGAGCGGCAACGAACACCGACACTCCTCTTCCCCTGCAGCCCCACCGCGTCCGCCATCAAACGGTGGCGGCCCCGTCTAGGCCGCGGAAGGTAGGGAGAACGGTTCACCGAAATACCGGCACTCCTCTCCCGCCGCGGCTTACCTCTCCGCCGGATGCGGGCTTGCGACCACAGTCCCGCAACTGCCACCCATCATCCGGTTGTGGGACCAAGCGATTCCACCACCGGTGGCCACAACGTGTTCGGCTCGAGGCCTAGACTAGCGGCCCCACTCAAGCCATTTGGTCCGCGCCGGATTTCTCCGGTAGCGGTTGCTTTGTATGGGCTGGCACCGATTTCGAAAATATTTGATTAGGTATGTATTTAATAGGTAGGCTTTAATTACTTAGCCAAAGCACACCGACTTCGAAAATATTTGATTAGGTATGTATAGTAAATGAAAACTACCAATCAGTTATTTTTTACTTTTTAGTGCTTTTGTTTGAAGTCGGTTTTTATTTTTTTGTTAAAAAGTTTTTATTTTTCCCTTTTTAGTGTAGACAGTAGTAGCAAAGTAAGGATTCTAACCTGTTAGGCTTGTCAAATCAAACAAAATAAGCCCAAACTCAAAGTATCTACTATTAGCCGTTGAAGAGTTCCACCTAACCACCTTCTGGCCTTGCCATCAGATCAGGTCAACAACACTGAACCACTGTACTATCAACGGAAATAGAAATACTTGCAAAGTTTCAAGTCAATATGACAATTAGAAGTAGGTTAAATTCATCATTCGTTGTTTTTCCACCCTTAGGGGTGGTATTTTTTTTTTGAAATTTAAATGGGACCAATCTGGAAGTGTATACCCTTTCAAACAAAACAAAAATTGTCCAAATCGGTTAATAAATGACGGAGTTCTGAGGTAACAAACATAAAAAAAAAAACATACAGTCGAATTGAGAACCTCCTCCTTTTTGAAGTCGGTTGAAAACTACAACAAATTAAACTAAGGTACATGACGCGAGTTATACATTGAAAAATATATTAGATAGAATATCATTAAATACAATTCTATTCATTATTAAAATATGTTTGAGTCAGTGTAGAATGCTTAATCTAATTACAAAAAATTTAATTAAAACGTTTAATACATTTTTTTTAAATTATTAACAGCATTATTATCAGACTCTCCCTTTATAAAACAATATAACTCAAAAATATTTTTTCTCTCTTTTCTATATATAAAACCATTTCGTAATTAAAAACTTTTGTGTGCGCGATGGTATTTAGTACAGACGAACCAATAGCGCGCCGGCAAGCATCAATTACGAAGCCATAACTTTTAATTTTCCACATCTCACACTTTTCTTTCAACCCTCTTTGAATGATGAACAAGTTTCCTGAATATACAATCCAGTCTGATTAGGATTTAGTATTATTGTAATTTTCAAAACATTTACAATAATCATCAACTGAAACTTTATCATTCGCATTATCTATTTTTGTATTAATTTTAATTACTTTTAATGTCTTTTCAGTCTCTCTTATCATCTTTATTCCTTTTTTACTTACTTTTTTACTTCTTTTTTTTGTACTCCTATAGTAGCTTTTTCTTTGGTTATTTTTGTATTTATAATGCTCTTTTCATTTCACTTTCGGAACAATAACTTTATTATTTATGATTTATCATCCTTAAAGCTCTTTCTCCGTTCAGTTTAATTGTTTTCAAATTCCGTTTCACTGCGAGAGAAATTGAAATATTTTTTTAACTTTTACTTTCATTTCGTCTTCTTTTTTCTTCATAATTATCATCTCGTTATCAGCTGATTTATTTTCTACTGTCTTAAAATCCTTTTATTTCGTTGTCCCCATTCTAGTTCTTTTTGTAATGTTTGTTTCTTCTTCTTTATCCTTGTTTTGGTCAAAATTTTCATTAGAATTTAAAACTTCTGCAGATGGCTTAGCCCTTTTAGACATGCTAAGCTCTTGCTTATATTTGTGAGGCATTTCGCCTACCTACAACACTAACTGTCCTTAGGGCGACTATCCGCAAAATTATACGAGGCGACTATCCTTTTCGGTACGGATACTTGTCCTTATATTTTGAAAAATAAATAAAAGCTATTTGACAGTTTAAGGTAATAGGTAGTGTAATTTAAACTTCAATACACGCGTAGAAGCAAAAAGTTGACTGAATCGACAACTGTAAAAAAAAATATTCAATAGAAAATACACACGAATATAATTTCAACGCTCGTCAACGTCCTGCCGTGGAAGATTTTCGCCCATACGGACGAAACACGTTTACCTAGTCCTACTACTGGCATGGTGCTGAGGTCTGTGGAAGAGGCGCCTCAAATTACAGATGAGCGTTAACGTCAGAGACATCTCTAATATAGCGTATAGAAAAACGGGGCATGTATCAGGGCATGTATAGGTACTTACCTAAAATATATAAAAAAGCTTTTATTAAAAAATGAATAGAACAAAGTATTATTGCATTATTAGCTGGGCTTTTATCTTAGCTACGAAGTTACATGTGATTGCTTCTGTAATGATTAGTCTATAGAAAGGCATGCATATGTAGCTTGCGAGGCATAATTATGGTACAGGTAGGCACTTCAGAGCAGTGATTGTAATTAATAAGAACTGGAGCCTCATTTCATTCTTTGTACTCGTTCATTAAATGATTGTTCTAACGTATCCTTGCTTAATACTCTGAAGGGCCCGGTTTCAGTTATTGTCTGCTATAATTATAATTTTATTCATCTGGTTATTACAAAATGCAGTATACGAGATAGCGATATGAATATATATATATATATATATATATATATATATATATATATATATATATATATATATATATATATATATATAATAGGTTTTACATATTAGTATACTGTTACATTGCAGTTTTTGTATTTTTTCTCAAAAATGGGATATTTTCCCGCGGTAAAAAGTATTCTATACGTTAACTCAGATAACCAACTATAACTATACCAAATTTCATCAAAATCCCTCCAGTGGTTTTTCTGAGATGCGGTAACAGACAGACAAACAAGTATGTTTCGATTATGTTTGTTTTTTGAGGATTTTTTTGTTAGCGTGATTGTTTGTTGACCTATTAGTCGAGAATAGCTATCTGGATCTTTTAAAATTATTTTTATCTAGCGTCGTTGTTTTCAAAAACAGAAAACACTTCTATTCAGTTATACCTACAGTATTCTCGTAGAGTTTATACTATTATTTATTGTTGTCATCATGTAAAAATAAATAAATTTCAATGTGACTATTGTCTATCTTTTGAAATGATGATGATGTTCTCCTAGCCGATTCCGGCTACGGCGGCCAATCTCATTGAGATTAGCCAACTGCGCAGGAGATATTATAGTGCACAAGTGTACGTGCACACACAAGTGCACTCTCTATTCCTATCACTCATACTCCGGTGGGACGACCACTCGACACGATCGGTGAGAGTTAAGGCGCAGGACCGACGGCTTTACGCGCTCTCCGAGGCACGGGGGTGAATCACCGCCAACTTCCCAACTCCGGGCTGTTACTGAGACTTACTATACAGAAAGACTCAATAACTAAACTTGGCCCGACCCGGGACTCGGACCCAGGACCTCCGGGTGTGCAGCCGTACATGCTAGCCACTACACTACCGGGACAGTTGATCTTTTGAAATAAATACGTATCGAATAATAATAAACACGTCCAAACTTAACCCAAACCATAATTAAAATAATTATTAGAATGACAATTAAGCCATCATTATCCCCCGCTTAAAATAAAAATCTATTGCGAGTGATTTTGGAAATATCTAAATGAAATTGCGTTGTAAATCAATGCGCAAATTCGGCAAATCTCCCAATGATTGAACATTATAGATTTTACGATTCTGGCGCGTATAAAATGCTTCATTTAACTTTGTGAAAATGTAAGAAATAAATTTTATTTCAAAAGATAATTTATTATGATTTTATGCCCATGAAATTTATTTATTAACGAATATCTTAACGAGGTTATCAGCTTAAAATATAGGTAAGAAATATTATAGTAAAATTTTATGTTCTTCGTAGGTACATAAAAATGTAGCTTAAAGTGTATATGTCACAGGTTATCAATTAATTTTAGTTGCATGAAATCGTGTGCGTAGAAGGGGAATTTTAAACTTTATAAGTAAATTGTGTTCTCAAGACTTTATCTAGAAATTATTATCCCAGTAACAGCCCACTATTGAAAAGGTGGTATTTTCATAATCTCGAATCTTGGACACATGAAGTAATCATTAGTGTGGTTTTAGAATAAGATGATAGATACTAGCTAATTATAAATAGTTTTAGTGAAATTGGCTATCCATAGTGACCGAAACTCGATCAGCAGAACATATCAAGTACATGGCGTAAAATATTACGATTAAAATTACTATGTCGGATAACTATTACATATAATAATGACGTAGTATCAATATTCTGCCGACATCATCATTAGTGGTTGCGAATCTCGTAGGCGTTACAGAGCTTAATATGAGCACAAAATGAAGTATTCAATGCTCGATACAATTTAATAAGGGAAGTCACAATGTTATAAACGGTTGTTGAGAAGATAATTCTAATAGTTTAAACTTTAATTGAGCATCGACTTTAACATACAATATCGGAAAATAACTCTCCAATGATCGGCTACGATGAACCAACGTTACCGAACCACATATCTTTAACGATTGTCCCAGATGGCGCCTCGACCCCACTCGAGGCATCGCCTTGGCTCTAAGTTTGATTTTGATTTAACGTAACATAATATAGTGACTTTAAACAATTTTTATTTAAACAAAATTTTTTTCTACTAAATCCACTTTCTCCGACAAATATACATGTAGGTACCTATTGGGCCTACAATTTGTAGCATTTTAATCTTATGATTTAAATACTAATATATTTCCTCCTATAGTATTATTACCCTAGTATCTATACTGATATATAAAGCCAAAAAAATGTTTTAACGCGCTAATCTTTGTATCTACTGGCCTCATTTGAAAAAGCCTTTTTGCAGTTCATAGCCGAATTATTAAGGAAGGTTCTAAACTATTATACAATACAATACGACATACGAAAGCGAAGTAATTCTGCAAGTTTAAAAGACTAAGACATTTAAAGACAGATAATTAAAAACGGAGAGTCAGAGATAGAGAAACGCTAGTAATATCATAAAAGTGTGAGTTTGGGTGATTGTTACTCAATCACGCGTATTTGAAAGAATTTGTATAAAACAAGCACACAGAAAAATGTTCTCGATTAAAACATAGGATTACACTAAGTTTATCCCGGTGATGTATTCCAACTAAGACTAGAATAAATAATTGAAGAATATTTTATTTCTGATCATCAGATGCCGATGTACAAGAAAAGATTATATATATCAATATTTGACCGACAGGCTTGGCTCAGTTTGTAGTGGCCCTACTTACTGTGCCAGCGATCGCTGTTTCAAGTCCCGTGGGGGCATTCATTTGCGTTATGAGCACGAATGTTTGTACTCCGGTTATGGGTGTTTATATTTATAATATGTATGTATTTAAAGTTATATATGTGTAGTGTATCAACTATCTGGTATCCATAACACAAGCCTCATAGCTTACCATGGCACTAGAAGGTGCTTGTGTCCCAACATATTTATTTAAAAAGAAAACCCTTTTCACGTATATGAATCTGTTGGTAGTGAGTGGTTTTTATATAATATGTAAACTATAAAATATAAGGTATATGAATAAAATAATAAATACCCAGGCAGCTAAATGCACAATTTATGCGAATTCAGTGAAAGCCATCATAAATGTCAGCCGTAAGCCACAAATAGCTATTCCATTTACTATAACTATTCATATTCATTACAAAACCTATATTTTTAACTACATATACCCACCCTTCTGATGTAGAAATTGTGTAGGTATTAGAAAAAAAAAGGTCCTATTAACCATAATAATAGTGTCCTCTGTAATGAAAGGAATTTTAGGGAAATTACTTTCTTGGACTAACGTGAATACTTGACATTTTAAATGTAACTATTTTATCGGAATTTTTTGGTGGTGTTATAGAAAAATAATATGGCTTGAATAAATAATATTTAATTTTCTTTATGTTTATAAATATAATAATGGCAACACTAAATAAGATCACTAATTAATAAAGTTTTGTAGAAAACTGTAATAATTATAATAATAACAGCTAATATTAAATTAATATTATTAAATATTCCATTATAAAACTTATTAAAATTATAAAAAAAGGTACCATTTCTGTATTTTTTGAAATCAGTTTGTTATTTTGTGGGTAGGCTGTCTGTAACAACTACATAAATAATGCCTTTAAGACGTCTAAAACCTTAGTCTCTCCCGTGACCATGGTTGCTGTAAAGCGTTCGAAACGTCGGGAACTAAAAATCAAAATAAATCCGCGAAAAAATCCTAAAACATAGTTTTAATTAAAATGATGGTGTTATTTTTAGGGTTCCGTACCCAAAGAGTAAAACGGGACCCTATTACTAAGACTCCGCTGTCTGTTAAAATTTTTACAGATGATGTATTTTGTGTTGCCGCTACAAATGCAAAAAAATAGAATAAAATAAATATTTAAGGGGGCACCCATACAACAAACGTGATTTTTTGCCGTTTCTATAGATGGTACGGAACCATTCGTGCGCGAGTCTGACTCGCACTTGCCCGGTTTTATTTAGGTTTTTGGTTCCCGGCCCTTTGTACGCAAAGCTATAAACAAAATATGAATGTACCTATAGGTAGGAGTGTAAAACATACATCTATAGTATAAAGTCAGTAAAAAACATTTTTTTGCAAATAAACCGATCGTTCTCATAATAAAAAAAAACAATATAACAGCGTTAACGCGCCGATTATGGTAAGCGTGCGTACGGCTCTGCACAAACCAACTTTACAGCTTAATTTAGTACAATTTTTAGTGTTTTCTGTTTTAAAGCTTATATAAAAGTTTCATTTTGGCGTCAATTCGTCGTAAAATACAGCGGCAAATCAAATTCGTGAGTGTAATTATTCTTTATGTACATGTAATATGATAATATATTATTTTATTGACGTTTTAACGTTTATATTAAAATTATTAATGGAAATGGTATTTGATTTCAAAGTTTGCTTTAGGAATGAAATAGTTTATAGGTACATCTATCTTCTAAATTATATGATATCAAATATCAATTTACTTTATTCATTAAATACTAGGAATTTGCTAAGTAAATATTTGAAGTAAAACTTATATTTCTTACAAAAGAATTTTCTTCAATTCTAGTTTTCGAGATAATATTACTATTATTTGTGCGAAACTGACTCGACGACTATTCAGAAACAGCGAGTTTTAAGTTATGCCATTTATTAGGGTAGGTAATCTAAACATATAATAAAATTCTAACTAGCCAAATCTGTACATTAAATATTTTTTGGAAAATCTCATTGAAATAGACATTATTATCGATACAGAGGCCGAATCTATAGTTCTAAGAATTTTTGTCTGTCTGTCTGTCTGTTACCGCATCACGGAAAAACCACTGGAGGGATTTTGATGAAATTTGGTATGGTGGTAGCTGGTTATCCGAGTCAATATATAGGATAATTTTTACCGCGGGAAAATAACTCATTTCTGACAAAAAATACGAAAACTGCAATGTAAGAGTATACTAATATGTAAAACCTAAGAATTTGGTTTTGGTCATCTGAACGCGGGCGGAGCTGCGGGCAATGCTAGTAGTAAAATAAAATATAAACGCATTATTTGTTACCACCAAAAATAAATTTGTATTTAAAAAAAAATTAACAGCATCGAAAAATAAAGATAAGCTCGTAGCTAAATTAAAGAAATCTTTAGTTACTGTATCTTTTTTAAAATAATTTTCTTTGAAAGTATTTGCAAGTACTAACCCGTTCACTTTTAAAATTTACGACCCTCAATTTGAAAAGTTTTTGAAATGACTTAAGAAAAGTATAAGTAAAAGAAGTATATGTAAGTTGTTTAGACACATCTATCTCCATTTTAAAGACTTATGTACACTCTAATAAGTATCAATAAATGTTTTGATCCTTTTTTTTAAATTCAAAATATTTTATTCAGCATTAATTATTACAATTTTTTACTGAACGACATGAGTCTACTACCAATTCGGAAAGAAGAAGCCTCAGACCTGACAAGAACTGGCGAAAGAAACTCAGCGGGACTAATAGGTATGTTACTTACATGTACTTAAAAAAAAGAGCTGTCACTCCATACATATGTATATGTAAGTCTATGTAACAAAGTAAGTTATCGAGTACAATAATATAATATTATGTAGGTCTACAATTGCCTTGTGCCTGAAGAACTAGATGTACATTTTAATATTAAAATACGACTGACTATCATTTTATTACCCATATTCTCATCTAAAGCTTTTTTGGTAGAAGAATAATAATATCTGGCTGTAGTTTTCCTTACACTATATCTGTAACTATGCCTTTGAAAGTCAAGATTGTTGTCGTTTATATCGTGGACAATAATTTTTACTGTAGCATAACCTATAAAAGGCGGTGATCAAAAATCTATACTAATATTATAAAGAGGCAGAAATTGTCTATTTGTTTGAATGGGACTTCCTTAATAAACGGGCTATCTAATGCAAAAAGAATTTTTTAAATCGAATTAGTAGTTCCTGAGATTAACACGTTCAAACAAACTAACTCTCCCTCTTTATAATATTACTACCGGCTCACCCTCACTTCGCTCGGGTTCACCTCTAGACAAAGAAAAGCAAATATATCCCACGGGAACCGTTCATTTTTTTGGGATAAAATATTTATTTGATGTATGAACTATATTATTGTAAAGTTTCATTAAAGTACAATATTTTGCAATATGCAATGCCAGCCTACAATATTTTAAGATATGAATATCTAATAGGTAAATATGTATTGTACGTATCGAAATATATTAGATTTGCTTTGCATCGGCTGGCACCGACTTCGAAAATATCTGATTTGGTATATATTCTAAATGAAAACCTCCGTTTAGTTATTTTTTACATTTTAGTGCCTGGAAGTCGGTTTTTATTTTTTGTTAAAAAGTTTTTATACTTTAAACTATATTGTACCATGAAATTTAGCTGTTTTCCAATAATAATAATATTATAATGCTTATTTATATGAGCTTTTAATAATGGAAATAGCATTACATAATTTATATTTATACGTAGGTGTTCAAGAAAGTTGCTGAATTATTAATTGTCTTATATGAAATGCTTATATGCTTCATAATATAGTTAGCA
This sequence comes from Brenthis daphne, assembly GCA_947093115.1. NCBI lineage: Eukaryota > Metazoa > Arthropoda > Insecta > Lepidoptera > Nymphalidae > Brenthis > Brenthis daphne. The sequence continues at coordinate 11,040,603 of OX352471.1, read as the reverse complement.
GAACATAGTAACGTGTTCTGTAAGTTACCCTGGAGGATAACAAATATTGCTCAAACCGTAGTGAAAGCATACTATTTACAAATAGGTACTCTACTCACTATTTAAATATATTTCATCAATTCGTATATTCTTATAATTCCATCGAAATCAAAAATGTACTTTATATATTTTTTCTTTTGAAAAATCCTTCCAGCTCTCCGCTAAACGATCTGTCACAGCAAAAGGTGTTACATAGGTATTTATTTGGTACTTGAAGCCTTTAAATTGGCTATGCACGTTACTGCACTGAACAGGTGGGCCCGGTCAAACATTCGAAGGAAACTGTATGGGTGACTGCCACACATGATCCAGTTAATCTGTACAGGCTACACTATACAGGTCCTGGATTCGAATCCCGCGTCGGGCCAAGTATAGTTATTAAGTCTTTCTGTATAGTAAGCCTCAGTAACAGCCCGGAGTTGAGAAGCACGTAAAGCCGTCGGTCCTGTGCCTTAACTCTCACCGGTCGTGTCGAACAGTCGTCCCACCGGAATATGAGAGTGATAGGAATAGAGAGTGCATCTGTGTCTGCGCGTACACTTGTGCACTATAATATCTCCTGCGCAGTTGGCTAGTCTCAATGAGATTGGCCACCGTGGCCGGAATTGGTCAGGAGAACATTCTTCTTTTATTCGGATACAGGACCTCCGGGTTTGCAGCCGTACATGCTAGCCACTACACCACCGAGGCAGTTAAAAAATTATAATTATAAATACCTACCAGCGACCTAAAATTCCTACACTCAGGGTATAGATCCAATCCGAGGTTATACAACCAAGGAAGGTTCATCCTACAAATACTGTAAATGAATAAATGTTATTAGCACTCCAGTTTCTATAGGAAGTTGCAGACTGATTGACTTGAGATTATGTATGTATACATGGGACAAACTGTTCAACTTCGAGAAAGAGGTCAATCGACATATGAAAGTCGGATGGGTAGCCTTCGTGAAGCTACGCAAGTTTTTCTTGTTTTAAATACCGCACTCTCTCAAGACAAAAGTCTTCACCCAGTGTGTGTTGCCAGTGGGAGTGTTAATGGGATGGTGATAAAATCTCGTTATTTACTTATTAAAAAAGGTGGTTTCAAATTTTTTAAATATACAGTGAAAAAAAAAGACCTGAAATATGTCTTTAAATTCTCTGTTTTCCCTGCGTATAATTTGAAAACTAATGACTAAAAGTTGATGAAGGGAAAAGTTTATTAACTAAATTTTGTAGGAGATATAGTATGATCCCCCCCAACGTGCGTTCACCTAGTCGTGGTGAGGGGGCTCAGTAGTGCCCGGCAATACAGCCGGGCGCGAAGCCAAGAAACGCACAGGGAGGTGGCCCGCTTCGGTGGGCGGTGGGAGGCGGCCCTCTTCGGAGGGCGGTGTACCATGCGGGTTGCTCCTGGTACTTCTCTGATAGCAGAGTGGACCTTGGAGCAACCCCGTGGTTGTTGTGGTCTGCTTCGGTAGACCTGCCGTCGGGGCGTCATAGTTGAATGCGTAAGCGATCCTGCGATGCCCTATTAAGACGGGGAAGGTTTTGTTGGGTTTTAGTGGGTAGTACTGGCTTCGCCGGTGAGTCCCACACTTCGTGCGTAAATGCATTTCCCAACGTTAAAAAAAAAGGAGATATAGTATGATTAAAATTTTAAAACATTGGTTTTTGGTGTAAATATAGCCACGAACTATAAATAAATACTTTTTTTTTCAAAATATTACCACTTATAAATAACTAGGCCGTCTTTGTAATAGAAAAGGTACAGTTTTATTGAGATGACTAAACTGTCAAGTACATCTCTGATCTGACAGTCTGGTCATTAGCGTTCAGATTTCGCTTTGATTAAATATTTGTTTTGACTATGCAAAAGCATTATGAATGGATTCGTGTTCATGTTTCACCCTAATGGAGTCAGTTATGTGAGATAATATGAGTAGCTTTAGATAATATTCAGAAAACAAAAAATATAACATTGAATATTTTTTTCAGTTTGGACTACATATTTTGTAACTTTACAATAAAATACATTGTCTAGTAATGTGCAATAAGACAAGATTTAAAAACATAATCAATTTTTTTTATTTTTTATTTATAGTTGCCGACCATCGCTATGCGAGGAAGAGAGACTTTCCGAAGAGTTTTTGCGACTTAATTCACAAACGCCATCATACTGGTAGATGATTTTTGAAACATGTTTATAAATTAGTCTATAACCCTAAAAATTTTCTATTAGTAAAAACCGTAAGAAAATCCGTATAGTAGTGTTGAGATTAGCCCGAACAATACAGACTGAACTTTCATTCCATGAACAAATTAGCCACAATTTATTCATGTTTCATTTATAATGTGTAATGATTTGTCTGATCTAAAATTATTCTTGTACATCGTGAACAAACTATTTTATTAAAAATGTTATGTATTCTATATTTATTAATTATTGTAAAATAAATTTAAAATCTCGCATACTACCAACATCTCTATCCACACCGTTTTAAAATACAGATCAGTTTCACTTGCGATGGATGAAATAAAAAAGATAAAAGAATTGTAAAATGTTCAGACTAAATGATCGTTTAAAGAGTCCTCACAAAACAAACTTGAACATCAGAGAAGACGTAAACTGAGCTCGTTTCCCCTACGTAAATAATGATCTCTATTGTTTTCAACCAAACAAAATATGATTTACGAGTATGTCATTCACAGCATCACGGTTTAATTTCTTTTTTTTTTAAACAAATCTCGGTACCGTTTCTAGGTCTAGATCTATTTCAAAAAAAAAAACAGTAACATAAAATGCTGGAATTAAAATATTTTTTGTTATTTTCCTTTTTGTCAAATATATACAGAAATAAAAATAGACATTGGTCTTTTTATCATTCAGAAATATTTTTTATAATTTTTAATTGTTATAAATATATTATTTTATAGTTTATTATTATATACTATTTTTTATAGATAACCATAAAGACAATGACAATAAAATGTCGACGTTAAAGTTCCTTCAGTTAAAGTCCACTCAAAAGTGGTAAAAAATTTTTTTGCTACTCTATATTCATGAAATCTTTGATCCTAGTTCCCAGTGGGAACAAAAACGTTAATGTAATGTTCTAGTAGTAAAATTACCCAAGATTAGAGTAAAATAAAAATTATGTATTTTACGTACCTACCTATATTTTTCATTTATATCAGAGATTCGAAAATGGCGGATCTAACATTATAGAGAACACTTGTGTTTGTGCACTTTATGATCTGCCTCACGGTCTAAACTTACTAAGTTTGGCCGCCGATACTTCAAGATATTTTAAGTACGCCGTAACTTAATAATATAGATATTTTAATAATATAGATATCTTAGAAACATTCTCCATGTAAAACACTTTGTCAAAATTTCAAAACGATCGAGGGAACACACGTTCATAGATATAAGTGCTTTTGCAAAAAGGGGCATTTACAATTTTCTTTAAATCTGTATTCAGCTCTTTTTAACGTCCTACTGCTGTGCTCAGCAGTAGGGCCTGCCTTCAATACGAGGAGCATCAAGCCTTACTCCACCACGCTGGCTATTGGCTAAGTGCGATCTATTTAAATAAAATTAATAATGTTTTAATTTTTATTAAAATAATTATTGAATAATTATTAAGTACATATTATTATCTTCATGACAAAATATTTATAGTATAGGTTAGTCATTAAATAGTATAATCCTAATTAAAGTTAAAAATCTATAGTAACTTATAAACCTTGGTACACAACCACATATGCACTTAATTTAGTAAAATTTGGCATGCTGATATCTTATATTGCCGGTCAAACAACAGGTTACTTTTTGTCCCGGAAAAATAGACGGTTCCCGTGATATATCTTTTTGTGTTTTTCTTTTAGAGGCGAACCCAAGCGAAGCGAGGGTGAGCCGCTAGTTATAAAAAACTCTATATACTTAATCGCTCACACTAGGTAGGTATCACTATGCTGAATGTTAAGATTTCATTATTAATACAAATGCTTTAAATTTTATCACTTGAGTGAGAATCGAACCCGCACCTGGATAGGGAGAAATGCCACGATGCACATTAGGTTTTTTTTGTAATTTAAATATGTTATTTAGAATAATCAGTATTATAAAAACAATTTACGAGCAGAGAAAGCAGTGTTATGACCTAAAATTAAATATGTATTTCAATACTCAAGTACAGCACTCGAATAGGTACATTTGAGCTCGAATTTTAATATCTTTTATTCTATAGACAGGTTAAAAGAAAAATATACGAGTATTAAAACGAAAATAAATTAGTATCCTATATTTCCACCTAGAGGACACTTTTAATTTCCTCTTCAGGAATTTTAGGAAATTGGCAGCCATTAATAAAAGCAAAGTATGTATAGATAAAATGTCCGATGATTTTTATTTCGTATGATTAATAGTTAATAACATTTATAAAGACTTGTGTCTGACGCTTACGTTATGTTATATACGTATGAATACTCCCATGTAATTGAAAAAATAATAACATCGAAAATTGTTTTTCATTTTGACAGTGTAATAATTAATATAACATGAATATAATTATACAATTATTTATCTTTCGTATACAAAAAAATAACATTCATATTTGACTAGGCCCAATTGAAACATGTTTAAAACAAATAAAATTGAAATTTGGCGAAATTGAGCAAATACTTTTTAATTTACTCATCTTGTTTCACAAATCATTTTTATAATATTGTTGATACATATAGTTTTATTTAATTCACACTACACACACACTTGGAAGTGGTTTGATTAAATTTTATTTCATTTATATATTGTTATTATCTCCTGGTGGATGAGCGGGGTACCCAATAACATATAATAAGGTTGATATTTACAAAAGTTAGTCATAGTTTTCTTAAAAAGTCATAAAAAAATGTAAAAATTGAAAAAAAATATGTTAAAAAAACTATGATAGATCCTTGTAGAAATATGACTAAAATTTTTAAAATTACCCTTTAATCTACTGTGCGTCCATTAAATACTGATATAAAAAAAATATGATATTGATGATAAAAAAGAAAAGAATCTTTCTTCATTGAAAGTCGAATATCTCAGGAAAAAATCGACGTAAAGAGTTTAGTAAAAACTATATTTTTTTGATGGCAGGCATTTTACGAATTTCATTTCAAGAATTTGAGTAAGATCTTCAATAAAAAGTAGTAAAATACTCATCTAAACGTGACTTTTCAAAGAAAACTTTGGTATTTTTAAGTAATTTAATGGCAGAAACTAAGTCGAAATCTTTACTTTGCATTATTTACTAATAGGATTTATCCGATCAAAGTTTCGTACCAACTTATCATAGAACTTAAAAATTTAAACTGTTTAATTTGATTTAACAAACCTACGGTTGCTACAAACGGTTGAAAGATTTTTTAAGACGCACAAATTGACGCCTTAAATCCGCCATTTTAATTTTTAGCTATTTTTATATAGCTCATGAGGCTATGACACTCGCGTTATCAAGACGAATCTAACGACGTATGAATCATCAAAATTGGCCCATGCGTTTGGTCTCTAGAACGCCACATAGCCAAAAACAAACATACATACATTCTCGTACATAGACTGATAAACATATTAACCTTTCTTTGCCTCAAGTAGTCAGCTAAAATTCGGCTGAATTTCTTTTTATTTCTTTTTTCTTCTTTCTTGGGAGACAGCATTAAGAAAATTATAAGACGAAGACAGCTCTTTAAAATATGTTGTAGTCCATTGATAAGTTACATTTGGGGTTGCATTTGTTAGAGGACGCAATTTTATTTTTTATATATCAAGGTCGGGTTAGTGTAAAGTTAAATCCTAGTTTGTGGGGTTGCAGCCCTTATCCCACGGCCGCCATCTTGGAAAATGAGGTACAAACGGTTTTTATGGTTTATCTGACAAACTATCACAAAAAACTTGTTAAACCATTTTTGGTTGTAAATAAAATTCTCTACGACTTTGGTCCAGTAATTTTTTGTCGTAGAACCAAAAATAGCAACGTTATAAGCGAAAATCGATCAAAATTTAAGAAAAAAAAAACTCTATTTGTCGTTATAACTTTTTTTCTGATCATTTTACAAAAAAAAAATATATCAGACCATTTTTATAGAAGCGTTTTTAAGGAATAATTTTCATTATAAAACTCTATAAATTTTATTCATTAATTAAGGTTTTACGGAGCTGTGAAACGAATATACTATTCTTCAGTATTCATAACTATACATAAATATTATTGTTCTCAATCTTCTTACCATTATTTTTATGATAATCTTTTTAATTATTATATAATGCAATATTGTTATTAATCATATGTGACTATTAATTATGTTCGGAATAATTTATATTTATTTGAAAATTGTAATAGTGTAAGACATAGGGATACTTCGTCACCCGCGTTGTAAGACTAATATTTTCTCGAAGAGTGTGTTCTGTACTGGACCACTTTTATATAATCATTTGCCTAAAGATATTTTAGAAAATAATAAAATAATGTATTTAAACATAAATTGAAGAAATTTCTATTAGAAAAGACGTATTATTCAAAAATACAAAAACTGCAATGTAAGAGTATACTAATATGTAAGACCTAAGAATTTAGTTTTTGGTCATCTGAACGCGGGCCGAGACGCGGTAAACGCTAGTAATCTATATAAATCTAAATCTCTACGTTTACGTTCCAGGAAGACTGATGTTGCAATAGAAAAAAGCCGAAGGATTTAAGACTCAAAAGAAGGTTTTTTTTAAATGAAACAAATTTTTATTATAAAAGCTTATTTCATTCACAATATCTCGAACAAATATAAATAAAAACAGTAAGTACCATTTAAAAAATATTCAGATTTTTAGAGCGTTAATTTCGCTTCCATAAAAATTCATTTCAAATAGAGTTTATTGAAAATTCATTGATACCAGAATAAAGCATTACTTTATCCATAAAGTAAATTAATAATAATGTTTTTAAAAATTTACTATGAAATATTCAAATTTAGTTCATATTTAAAATAAAATATATGTTTATTTTGCGCTACTAATAAATAATATTTCTCTGATGTTATAAACACTTCAACTGTTTATTCCATTTTAATATTAATAATGTTATTTTAATACTAGTAACCCGCCTTCGCATCTATCAGGCAATAGTGGGACTCACCGGTAAAGCCAGTACTACCCAATAAGGCCCAACGGAACCTCCGTCGTCTTAATGGGGCGTCTCAAGATCGCTGACGCATTCAACCATGACGCCCCGACGGTACGTCTTTCGAAACAGACCACAACAACCATGGGGCTGCTCCAGAGCTCACTCTGTTATCAGAAAAGTACCAGGAGCAACCCGCGTAGCACACCGACCACCGAGGTGGGCCGCCTCCCAGTGCGTTTCTTGCCCGGTTGTATTGCCGGGCATTACTGCCCCCCCTCCCCCCCCCCACGACAAGGTGAACGCTCGTTGGGGGGTAAACCGCACTTATCCTGCTTCATCCGTTATTATAATGTATTTATCCATACTAATGTTATAAATGTGAAAGTATGTTTGTTTGTTTGCCTGCCCTTTTTCCACGTCGAAACGGAGAGACGGATTGGCGTGTTTTTTTGTGTGGAAATACAAAGTTGGAGGGCTGGAAAGTAGCATATACTACTTTTTACCGCGGGAGTTTATCTAACTCCCACGGGAAAACACATTATAATACGATCCAAAACATATTTATGATCAGAATTACTTGAAACTTGGTATATACTTCAATTAAATAAATACGTGTCTTTCACACAAAAACGATTGAATTAATTTTAATAAAACTTTACAATAATACGAGTAGCTCATACATCAGAATAACACATAGGTTACTTTTTATCCCAGAAAAATGTACGGTTCCTGTGGGATAGATTTGTTTTTGTTTTTCTAGAGGTGAACCCAAGCGAAATGAGAGCGAGCCGCTAGTCTATTTAATCTGATTACATTATATAATAATGTGATTCAGTAGTTACGATATTGATGTTCTAAGATGTTAAGAGTGAAAAATAAGCTTTGTTTCATATAAAATACGTACAATAAGTAAATATTGTATATTATACGTATTATACATAAACGAATTAATTCGTTCATGGTATTATATGCAGATCTGCAAGTCGAGCTTTAAAGAAGAGGAGATTTGCAGGAGCAAGGTGCTGCTCTATGAGACTCTCGGCCAGGCCGACCGAATGCTCACCCGTAGAAGGGATGAAAAGGGGGAGAGAAGTCTTCAGGACATCATTAATCTCCTGAAGATAACCGATCCTGACGACGTGCCCGCCTTCGTGGCGAAGCAGCTGAACAAGCTGCCTCCCGTCACGTTCGACCACGTTGACGTTACCAGGCTGCTCAAGGATATCACCATCCTGAAAGCTGGCTTGGCAGAGGTGCAGTTTAAGTTAGAGATTTCCGAATCTACCATCAGTGAGCTGCGCGCAGAATTATTATCGTTCAAAAATAATGGTTCTGTAAGTAGGTCACCGGAGGTCACTAACATAAACACACGTCGCGGCGCACAAATTGACTCCATCAGCAGTTTGTCGTCGCCTCCGATTACTGCTGAGGTGCGTGAATCGCGCGACACAGTGACGCCCGCCTCCCGATCCCCGGCCCCGCTGATGACGTCGAGTGCGAGCGCGGTCATAACCCCGCCGCGTGCATACGCCGCAGCCGCAGCCGCGCCTGCCCCCGCCCCTACACCCGCCCCGCCAAACAAGCGGCCCTCGAATGGAGGGAAAAAGAAGAGCCGGAGCAAACCAGCTGCCAAACAGGTGCCTTCGACGGGTTCCACGAAGATCCAACCTGACGAGGAGGGCTTCACTAAAGTGGAGAGGAAGAAAAAGAAGCCCTCATGCCGTAACATCTGTGGCACAGCTCCGAACCAGCCAGACCATCCGATGCGTCCTGCCGTACCATCGACGCCGCTGTATGTGTCCCGAGTGCACTGGTCTACGAAGGTCGAGGATGTCGTAGACTACGTCCTGAAGAGGTCCAACTTCAAATTGAGGGTTGAACGGCTGATACCTCGCCACAAAACGAGTTTCAATTCGTTTGTGGTGAGAGTGCCGACTCATCATCTGCCAACCTTCATGAAGGAGGACTTCTGGCCACAGGGCGTCGTGTTTCGGAAGTTCCGAGGTCGTATGCCCGCCGACACAGCTTACACGTCTGCACTACGTGTTAAATAGTTTTTAAGTTTTTTATAATTAATATATATGTTAGTTTTAAGGTATATATGCTATGGGCCGCTGTTTACATATTTAAGATCCCTATGTAAATATTGCCTGAAATAAATAAATAAATAAAATAAATAAATAAATAAATAAATAAAATTACTTACAAATATGATATCTATTATTAAGATTTAAGTTTCATAATTTATTTATATTTCGTTTCGCTTCATGTTATCAAAAGGCGCAATCAGGTATATCTGTCAGCCTTAGTGATTTGGTACGTCATGTATTCTGCCTTGATCTAGACGTACTAGTTTCTATTTGTTTATACGCCAGAGAGCGTACATAAGAGACCCGTTCGGGGCCGCAGCTCTACTCGCATAGTCTATTATTGCTTGGTTTCTTGGTTTGGTATAATTATTCGAATTGGACTCCAACTTGAATAATTATTTATAAATAGATTAGCTGTATCAGTATTTGTCACATGATTATATTATCCCCAAGTTAGTTAGGGTCTTGTGAGTATAGAATATTTATACCTTACGACGCTTAGTATGGAATACATAGACCGTATAATCTATCTATGTATACTGTATTGGTAAATATGAAAATGACAATGCCAAATGCAGTTACGTAGTTCCTCAAGGCAGTACACTTGGGCCGACTCTTTTTACTATTTATATCAACGAATTTGCAGTACTGCCTTACTAGGACTTGATATGTTTGCAGATGACACAGTCCTAGTGATTCTACGGCAGCACTTGGGAAGAGGTTTTCCACCTAGCGGAACATGGCCTTGCTAAAGTAACTACGTGGCTGGAAAATAGTCTTTTCAACTTCTTAACATCAAAAAACCAAATACGTTTGCTTTAGCAAATCAGTCTCAGGTAATCCCGAAGATAGATCAGAACTTAAAATATACGAATTTCCATGTAACCGTTTGATGAACTACAGCACTTGCAACTATGCAACTTTATCTTGCGTTATCAACATCAAAGATCTTGGAGTCATATTGGATGAAAGGTTTCCTGGAATATTCACATAGCATCGCTGGCGACCAGCATCAGGAAAACAATTTATATATTATTTATATATATAACTGGAGGAATAGTCCTCTTGCATTGCTCCCGCTCAACACCCGAGGGAGCTGGGTGTAACTGAAAATCAGCGCTGCTTGAGATTTAGGTCTTAGCAGCATTAGCTGAGTTATTACCCTTTGCCATAAGTTACTTTAAGCCTTACTGATTCTGCTAACATTTGTTACTGTTTTTATGGCAATAAATACTATTTATTATTATTATTATTATATTTAAGAATTTACCTACATGATGCTGATTGAGTGTATTATAAGATATTGCACAAGTGCCTGGGGTAGTGCAGGCAAATTTTACCTTATTGCGGCTGAACTGGCTCAACGAGCTGTACTTAAGGTGTTAATATACCTGCCTTTTAAGCATCCAACCACCTCCAATATGAGAAAGCTGGTATAATATCTGTACGATATATATATATATATATATATATATATATATATATATATATATATATATATATATACAAGAATTGCTCGTTTAAAGATATAAGATATGCTCATTTCATTATATATCACTTATCAGAAAAACCGACAGGAATGACTGACTTGTTGTTTAACCCTCCATAAACAAGGACGGATGGAACAAACCCTATTCTGTTGAAACATTGCGATTGTTTTTCATCATTGCAAATCTCATATAAACTCTTAAAATCTACAGGGTATAAATAGTATCTGAAGAAAGAAGTGACTAAATATAATATAATATGATCAAACGAATTTCGAAGTGACGTTCAATCATTATATGAGTCGTTTTATTTGAAAATATTTGTTCTCTACACAACCATAAAGCCCTCTAGAGATTTTCAAATAATCTAGTTCTGTAAATCTATATAAATAAAAATGAATGTTGCTAAGCGCAAAACTCGAGAACGGCTCGACCAATTCAGCTACCATTTTTTTTTGTATGTTCCTTAAGGAACAAAGAAAGTTTTAATAAAGAGAAAGAAAAAAAATAATCTATCTATATAAATAAAAGCTTGCTTCCCCATACAAACTTTCATCCCCATTTTCACCCCCCCTAGGGGATAATTTCCGGGATAAAATGTATCCTATGTCCTACCCAGGGTCTCAAACTATCTTCTTACCAAATTTAATCTAAATCGGTTTAGTAGATCCAGAGATTACCCCCTACAACATCACAAACTCACAAATTCATAAACTCACAATATCACAAACTTTACCTCTTTATAATACGAGTATTAGTATAGATAGATGAATGTTGCTAAGCGCAAAACTCGAGAACGGCTCGAACAATTCAGCTATTTTTTTTTGTGTGTTCCTTAAGGTACACAGAAAGTTTTAATATAGTGAATAAATATAAAATAAGGTAAATATATCCATACTTATATTATAAATGTAAAAGTGTTTGTTTGTTTATTTGTTTGTCCTTCTTTTACGTCGAAACGCAGAGACGGAATGGCGTGATTTTTTGTGTGGAGATACTCGTAGTTGGAGGGCTGGAGAGTGACATAGGCTACTTATTATCGCGGGTGATTATCTATTTCCCACGGGAAAACACGTTATAATACAATCAAAAAAATGTTTATGATCAGAATTACTTGAAACTTGGTATTAATTCTCTTTAATAAAATTAAATAAATACCTGGCTTAGTATTTTTTTAAATTCATCCTATAAGGGGGTAAAATAGGGGATGAAAAGTTTGTATGAAACTATTATGTTAGAGATTTTTTGTAATTTTAGTGCGAGCGAAGCCGCGGGTTCTGCTAGTATAATATAAAACAAAGTCGTGTTAGTTACACTATTCACAACTCAAGAACGGCTGGACCAATTTTTATGATATTTGAGTTTTAGGATTTCTCTTAGTCCGGAGTAGGATAATAATGATTAAAACATCACAAAAATTAAAGAAAAAATTAAGATTTATATGGCTAACGCTGGCTAATAACTATTTATATCTATTTAAAACGTACCTAGCGACGAACCCGAGCGAAGCGAGGGTGAGCCGCTAGTTACAAATAAAAATTAAATGTATTTCTCTGTAGAAGACTTACCGCTGTAATATCTGAACTAATCAAAAAAACGAATCCATTCTTTGTCACCAAAACATTTTTTTCTTAGTAACATGCTTTTGTATGAACATTTCGAAGAGCCTAAACACAAAGTAATCTATTGATAGCGTTAAACTAGAGCCGTCGCTTACAGCCCGCATACATAATATACGATTATTATTTCCAACAGTTTTCTCATTTATGATTAAAGGTACTATCACTCACTTATATTTGAGACTAGCGACTCACCCTCGTCCCTAGTTACGTTTTAACGTTTAGTATAGATTTCTCAGAAGTGACATATTTTCCCACAATAAAAGTATCCTATATGTTGACCCGGATACCCAGCTATCACCATGCCAAATTTCATGAAAATCCTTCCAATGGTTTTCCATAATGCGGTCACAGACAGACAGACAAAAAATTCTAAAGCTATAGATTCGGCCTCTGTATTGATAATTATTTTATTATATGTATAGATATTTAATCAAATGTATTTTACTAATGGCTTAGTACCAGCTTACTTTCTGGTTGTTATTTTAACCCATGTAATGTCGTCCGTTGACAGTGCTATGTCAGAAATCTTTGTATATGTTCACACAAAGTCTCAGTAAAGTTACATTACAAAGGGAAATAAATTTTATAAAAACGCGTATGTTAAAAACCGACAAATATACATTTTTATATATTTTGATAAAAAATAAATTAAATGAAAAAACAAAACATTTTTCTACCATCACTGTACCAAAATAAGATTGATTTATCTAAGCCCTTGTTATTGACGTATTGCCTATTAGGGGATCAAAGCGTCCCTAACGTACTCTAACCCACAGATTGATGTCATTGTGCCCGCACTGTTATTAAAGCCTTCTCCATGTTTCAGTGTATAAAAAAATACATTTTACTATATATTTATATTCACAATATATTATATTATGTGTTGGTTGCACTTGTATCATTTTAAATCTTTAGTCTAATAAACACGTTCGAAGCAGACACACGTTCTTTCTCTTGCACCCAAAGTCTCCAAGCGATATTCAACCTTAACATCATATACATAGTGGTCAAATTGCGAGCCGGATCAAGGGTCATTAGCGAACATTGCAAAAAATGTACATTCAATAGATAAGAATTACAAGTCGACGCACTTTAATGAGTATTGAAATTTAAACGTTATAAACGCATATTACGACATTTCGAAGACTATTTTTTGGAAGAAAACTATTATAAAAGATGACTACACCGGATCAAATGATTAGATTATTGGAAGATACTGCAAGTATATTACAAAAAACGCAAATAAATATTAAAAAATGTCCGAAACAAAGATTAACTTCAACTTATTTAGAAGCAAGATTAAAATGTATAGAAGATCATTGGAGTACATTTATGGAAACTCATCAGAATTTAACGAAAATATTACCACGAGAAAAAAGAGGTGAATTACAATACTTCGTGAATGAAAATTATTTTGTATACGAAGATTTTTACTTATGCATGCGGACGGACATCAATGAAATGTTAAAACAAATGTCTTCTAGTGGAAGTCATTCGGAACAATCAACGAGTTCATGTATTCCAGATGTGAAGATCGGTCAAGTAAAGTTACCTCGTATTCATTTACCTACTTTTACTGGGAGATATGAAGAGTGGCCAACATTTCAAGATTTATTTATTTCGTTAGTTCATGATAATATGCAAATAAGTAATGTTCAAAAGTTGCACTATTTAAAATCGAGTGTTGCGGGTGAAGCTGAAACATTATTAAGACAAATACAAATAACGGAAAATAATTACTTACAAGCATGGAATATTCTTAAAAACAGGTACGGAAATAAGCGTATTATAGTAACATCAATTTTGAAAAGATTATTTACACAAAAGAAAATAAATTATCAATCGTCCAGTCACATAAAATCATTATTAGATGTAACAACAGAATGCATAAATAATTTACAAAACTTAAATATATCAACTGACTCTTGGGATCCTATAATAATATTTCTGATAGTGCAGAAATTGGACCCAGAATCACATAAGGACTGGGAAAATTTTGCATATAAAGAAAATTCGGAAGAGTTACCTTTATGGAGCGAATTAAAACGTTTTCTTGAAACAAAATTCCGTACTCTTGAATTTATCACACCTGTACCTGTAACCTCGGGACCAAAACCAGAAAAAACTCGGTCGTTTCATGCAACTGTAGAAAGAACGTGTTTAATGTGCAAAGACAAACATACATTGTGTCATTGCAAGCAGTTTACAAGTTTACAACCTTCAGAACGTAATGAGTATATACAGAAGAATAACCTTTGTTACAATTGTCTCCATCCTGGGCATTCAGTAAAGAAATGTCGTTTACAAATGTCATGCCGCATATGCCACAAGCGCCATCATTCTCTTTTACATCAACCATCAAAGTCAAATACCTTGGATCAATCAGAAAAACAAACACAGCCAACGGTATCAGTCTATGCAAATGTAGAAGAGTCAGAAGGAGAAGAAATCAATGCAATGATGACGTCACATTACAATGGAAGACAAAGTTCAGCAATGTTAGCTACAGCAGAGGTTAAAGCAAAAAGTGAAGAGGGCAATATAATCATGTTGAGAGCTCTAATAGACCAAGGTTCAGAAGCATCATTTATAAGTGAGAAGGCTGCACAACTTCTGAAACTTTCAAGACAACCTGCAAGAGGTAATGTTGTAGGCATGGGTTCTACTAGAACAAGCGTAAATCAAAGGGTTCAATTACAAGTTTCACCAAGATGGGAGTCACAATTTTCTATCCATATTCAAGCCTATGTGATCAGCAAACAATTGACAAGTAAAATACCACATACTACAGTGAAAGGAATCAATTGGCAACACATCAAGGGTCTCAATTTAGCAGATCCCAACTATTATAAGCCTAGTTCAATTGATTTATTACTTGGAGTTAAGGAATATTCAAAAATACTAAATGAAGGTTTAATAAAAGGTGTACCAGGCACTCCATGCGCACAGAATACAGAATTAGGATGGATTTTATTCGGAGAAATCAATACAAACCAGAAAGAAGAATCGTTTATTGTTATGCACAATCAAATAGACGTGGATGAAATATTAAAATCGTTTTGGGAAATTGATACAGGATCGAAACGAATACTTACATTGAATGAGCAAAAATGTGAAGATATTTACAACAATACACATAGAAGACAAGAAGATGGAAGATACATAGTTAAATTGCCCTTTAATACTGAAAATCCACAATCAATACATGGTCACACTAGAGATATATCATTAAACAGACTATTACAATTAGAGAGAAGATTTAAAAGGCAACTTAAATTAAAAGAAGAATACAATAAAGTTATAGATGACTATATACAATTAAAACACATAGAAGAAGTACCTAAAGAAGAAATAAACAATAAATCAGTATACTTACCTCACCACGCAGTCGTACGTGAAGACAAGGAAACCACAAAGACACGGGTTGTGTTCGACGCTTCCTGTAAAGGGACTAATGGAATTTCACTAAACGAAGAACTCTTACCTGGACCAGTACTGCAAGATGACCTGAGAAGTATAATTATGAGATGGAGAATGCATGCATGCATGCATATTGGATTCGTATCAGATATTCAAAAAATGTATAGGATGATATTACTTATCAAAGAAGATGTTGATTTCCAGAGAGTCCTGTGGAGAAAAAATGATAATGAAGAAATCAAAGACTACCGTTTACTTACCGTTACCTTTGGCACAAGCTCGGCACCTTATTTAGCAATAAAAACGCTCATGCAACTGGCTGAAGATGAAGGAGAGAAATTTCCAATAGCAGCGGAGATGATTCGTAATAATTTTTATGTTGATGATCTGATGGCTGGAGCTGAGACAGTAGAAAAGGCTATAGAAGCTAAAACTCAATTAATTAATATTATGCGAAAAGGAGGCTTTGAATTAAAAAAATGGTCGTCCAATAGTCTCGAATTTATGAAATCCATGGAACCTTCTGAAATCTCATCTAATGCACATATTAATATTAACATTGACGGTTCCGTAAAGGCTTTAGGAGTCCTGTGGAACTTAAAAACTGATCAATTTCAATACAGAATCAATCTATCACCTACTAAACATGCAGTTACGAAAAGAACAATCCTATCTGACTTACAAAAAATATTTGATCCACTTGGATGGATAGCACCCAGCATTATTCTAGCAAAATTAATAATTCAAAGACTATGGTCAGAGGGAGTAAATTGGGATGACAGAATTAATTTAAACTTAGAGAGGGAATGGCTCAAAATAAGAACAGATGTCGAAAGAGTCAAAGAGATTTCGGTTGATAGATGGCTAAAGACTTCAATAACCAAGAATCAAACAGTGGAGCTACATGGTTTTAGTGATGCTAGTAACAAGGCGTATGGTGCTGTAGTTTACGTAAGAGTCGTAGAAAACAAAAATATTTTTACCAATATTGTAGCGGCTAGAACAAAGGTTGCGCCGCTGAAAACAATTTCACTTCCAAGACTAGAACTCTGTGGAGCACTGCTACTCTCAAAGTTATTGAGGAGTGTAAGTCAAGCTATGAAAATACCTTTATCGCAATCCTATGCCTGGACAGATTCATCTATCGTGATTTCATGGCTAGCTGGCGATCCTAATAGATGGAAATCATTTGTAGCTAACCGAGTCGTCGAAATAAATAATAATCTAAACAACAAAAAATGGCATCATGTGAGATCCGAGGATAATCCTGCTGATATAGCTTCTCGAGGAATGTTACTTGCTGATTTAAAACAATCTCAAATGTGGTGGCACGGTCCTAAATGGATATCTGAAAAAGAAATAATATATACACAATTAGAAAATATAGTCACAGATTTAGAAAAGAAAAGAGAAATAAATATTCGAAATAACTTACATACAGAATCCCACGATGAGGTAGATATAGACACGCAATTTGAAAACTTTGATACACTGGAACAACTTTTATAAACAATTATAATATGTAAAAGATTTTTAAATTATAAAAAGAGTATAAAAACAAATTTAAACTTTACTACAGAGGAATATGAAAATTCATTAATAACATGCATACTTATAATACAAAAGAAACAATTTACACAAGAAATTCAAGATATAAAGAGTAAAAATCGAGTTAAAAGTATTAGCAAATTAAAAACCCTCAACCCTTACCTAGATAGCAACAATGTACTCAGAGTGGGCGGAAGAATAAAACATGCTAATATTAATGAAGACACAAAGCATCCCATAATATTAAATAAAGAAAATCCACTTACCACTTTAATCATAAAGGACGCTCATATTAAAACTTTACATGGCGGTATACAGCTGATGCTAAATTACATAAGATCTAAATATTGGATATTGAAGGTTAAGGGATTAGTAAAGTCATACATACATAAATGCTTGCTTTGTGCAAAGGAAAGAGCAACGTCAAAGGTACAAAGAATGGGAAACTTACTAGCAGTCCGAGTGACCCCAGCCCGTCCATTCTTATACAGTGGAGTTGATTTCTGTGGACCCTATTTAGTATTAAAATCTAAAGGAAGAGGAAGCAAAACTTGCAAAGGTTACATCTGTATTTTTATATGTATGTCTACTAAGGCAATACATTTAGAGTTTGTAGGCGACCTTACCTCTGAAGCTTTTATTGGAGCATTTAAAAGATTTGTGGCGCGTAGAGGACGTTGTACCCACTTATGGAGTGACCAAGGTCGTAACTTTGTTGCAGCAAATAAAGAGCTTACAGAAGCCTGGAAAGATGCACAGTTACAGTTTGACGACGTACTAGCAGACAGACTCTCCAATGAAGGAACCCAGTGGCACTTCATTCCAGCTTACAGTCCAAACTTTGGTGGCCTCTGGGAAGCAGGGGTGAAGTCAATTAAATATCACCTGAAACGAATTTTGACAACTCACTTAACTTTTGAAGAGATGACTACTATATTATGTCAGATTGAAGCTTGTTTGAATTCACGACCCCTGTGTCCTATGGATGACTCAGACTGTGGTAATTTAAATCCTCTTACACCTGGTCATTTTTTAATCGGCGAGGCTCCTATCAATATTCCATCACCTGACTTAAGAAACACAAACATAAATTATCTTACACGTTGGCAATTCACACAAAAACTAGTGCAAGATTTTTGGCATCGTTGGCAACAGGAATATCTCTCAAGACTACAACAAAGACCGAAATGGCTACACAAGGTTAATGAACTAGAAATAGGCCAAATAGTTTTAATAAAAATGGAAAATTTGCCTCCTGGAAAATGGGCTTTAGGCCGTATAATACAAAAACATCCAGGATCTGACGGACTGACCAGGGTTTATAGTGTAAAAAGTGGAAATAACATTACAAAACGTTGTGTTACAAAATTATGTTTGTTATCAACCTTAACATCATATACATTATGTATTTTAGCATAATATACATGAAAATATATGATTGATATTATTTGCCTGTAAAATTGTTTGGCACAAGTTTAGTATATGGGACGCGGCCCCTGGTGGAGTGGGTGGTATTTTTGGATAGGGTAGGTGACAGGGAGCCCAAATATATAAATTATTTTAAGGAAACATAGAAGTAAAAAGTTAATGAGACTTAAAGTTACAACATTTCCATACTTTTCGTTACCAACTGGCGGAGTGACATTTGACATTGTGTGACAGTTGTGACAGTGACATTTGGAATGAGTGGATGAAATTTTGTCTGTATATTTCAATGGGCTCCTGGATGGTTTGAAAACACAAATGGACCCAGAAGGTGGCGCTGCAGTCAGTGTGCCACTAATCATCTCCTTAACGGCAGGGATGATTTTAATGATATTTTTTGTGTATTTTTCAGTGGATCCCTGCAAGGTTTGAAAACAAAAATGGACCCAGTAAGTGGCGCTGGAGTTGGTATGTCACAATTTTTTTATAAAAGTCTCCATTTTCCGAGCAATAAATACATTTCAATTGTTGATTAAATAAAATAAAAATCGATGTGTGTAAGTATGTTTCGTATGGACTCCAAAACAGCTGTAGCAATTTTGATGAAATTTTTACTTAATCTGCAGATTAGCCCAGTGGGTGATCCTGTGAATTTTGTTAGCGATCGGAGGTTTGGACGCGGGCGAAGCCGTGGGTACTGCTAATAACTTTTTATAATTTTTACTTTTCATTTCAAAAATTAAAGAAAATTGAAATAATTTTTCTTTTTAAAATTGTAACAAAAATTGTGAAAATATTAACAAAATATTGGTAGTCTATACTAATATTATTAATGTGAAAGTTTGTGAGTATGTATGGATGTTTGTTACTCTTTTACGCCAGAACGGCTAAACAGATCTATGTTTAATTTGGCACAGAGATAGATTATATTCTGGAATAGCACATACACATAAGCTACTTTTTATCCCGGATAAATATACGGTTCTCGTGGGATAGGTTTGTTTTTTTTTCCAGAGGCCAACCCGAGCGAAGCGAGGGTGAGCCGCTAATATAAACAATAAATATCCTTTAATCCTTTATATATCATTCTTAATGAATAGCCTTACTTAATGTTATAAAAATGAAAGTCACGTAGGGCCCCCGTTATTTATTCATTTAACTTTATATTGATAAAATAAACATGTTACTCTGAATAAATTTAAAATTTGACTAAAATAAAATTTTCTATGTAATAATTGCTTCTTACGCGCGCCGTGTGCACATGAACAAACCAACAAATCGGTAAAAGGACGAAAATTTCAGACATTTTTTACGTTTTATTACTTATTCCTCACGTCTCTCCCTTATTTTTTGTAATAACGTTTCATTCACAGACACAAAATCTACGATTTTAATATAAGTGTAATATTTCCCGGTCACATACTCTGGTAAAAAGTACTTATTATAGGTATTCGACGTTTGAAAACAAAATTTAGAAGCGTGTTCCGAAGTTTTGCGAATCCAGCATCCGATATAACCCCTTAATGATCTACCGTAATACGATTGCCAAATATGGCAATGTAAATTATTATGCCCTATTAACATTTTAATTTTATAAAAGTTTACATTTGTAAGCTTTAATTAGGATAATATTTAATACTTTTTTTGTTTGTATGGTTTCAACCTCTTCAGTGTAAAACGACAGCACAGCTACAGGACACAGAACGTAGTTCTAATAAAAACTTAAGCATATACTTTTATAAATTGATAAAACCATCGTGTCTTCTCCTTTCTCCGTGACATTGACGAATTTATCTGTACTCTTTTGGGATTTGGGATGTTTTCAAGCCATTAACAAGAAAATTCAAATAAAACTAAAAAGTGAAATCAATTATATTAATATTATAAATATATATACTGAATCGGGGATGGCTGGTCAGGTTGTACAGAATCAAAGTCAAAGATTAGATCCATTACCTTAATTGGAAAGTAATCTATACTAATATTATAAAGAGGTAAAGTTTGAGTTTGTGAGGATGTAGGGGGTAATCTCTGGATTTACTAAACCGATTTAGATGAAATTTGGTAAGAAGATAGTTTAAGACCCTGGAAAGGACATAAGATACTTTTTATCCCGGAAATCATCCCTTAAGGGGGTGAAAATGAGGATAATAATAATAATAAATATGTCAGGACATTAACACACAACGCCATCTAGTTCCATGGTAAGCTACGAGGCTTGTGTTATGGATACCAGATAGTTGATACATTATACATATATAACTTTAAATACATACATATTGAAAATATAAACACCCATGACTGGAGTACAAACATTCGTGTTCATCACACAAATGAATGCCCCCAGCGGGACTCGAACCCGCGACCGCTGGCGCAGCAAGCAGGGTCACTACAAACTGAGCCAAACGCGTCGTCAAAGGATGATAGTTTGTATTGGGTAGCAAGCTAGGAACGAACCCTAGCGAAGCGAGGGTGAGTCGCTAGTACTGTATACGTATATTTGCGATAGAAGCCTCAGATAATGTACCTCTTAGTCTGTACATAAATGAATATACATATGTTTTGCTTTTATATTATACTTGTAAATTAACCAAAGGCAAAGAAATATTCTTTTTACTTATTTTTTGCCATTTGTGCCTTATAATGAATTAATACATATTAGCAATTACTAGTTTTTCTTTCAACCATATCGAAAAATAAGTTTACGAAACAAAATATAAAAAGTTTAAATTGGTTCGATTATACATTACACGTTCTACGACAATTCAATATTTGCAATTCTAATTTTCAGAATAATTGATAAATTGGGCTAAAATTTTAATTAATAAATATATACATTTAGTAAATTCTCTTTGGACGTATTCGTTATTTGCACTCGATTAAGTCTTTAAAATAACATCAGTATAAACTAGATTAAGATCGGTTTCCAAGGTTAGTAAAATTAAAAGATGGGATATAAACTGAATGTAATGTTTATATCTACATATACAAATATTATAGAGATTTCAAGTTTGTGATATATATATATATATATATATATATATACATACATACATACATACATACATATATATAGTACCTGGGCCACCGAGCTTCGCTCGGAGTTTTTGGTTTAAAAGTACAATTTTCTTTTAAAAAAAACTAAAAACTTAAATGAATATAAAAATAAAATAAAAGTAAAAACTTTGTATGCGACCGAGATTCGAACCTGGACACGTGTGATTGTTGATCTTGCACCTTGGCCGCTTGACGACGATGCTTATTCCCGAGCGTCCAAATTACCGACCATATTATGCGTGGAATAGTAAAAGAAAACTGCATGAAAACTCGAAAACACGCGTTTTCTCAGACATAAAACTAATCAAGATAGATTTATCGCCCCCGAAACCCCCTGTATACTAAATTACATGAAAATCGTTGGAGCCGTTTCCGAGATTCAGATTAAAATTAAAAAAAAAAAGTATTATTATCCGCCAATAGATGTCAGAAAGAGTCATTTTTTTCAGTTTATGTTTAAGTGGCAACATTAGGACTACCTGAACGCCACCTTTTAATTATTTTTTTCCAATAAAAAAAAAGTTTATGTTTTAGTTGATTATCGATAAAGTTGATTATTGAAAACATTTTCTAAAAATACCTGGGCCATCGAGCTTCTCTCGGATGTTTTGGTCAAAAGTACAATTTTCTTTAAAAAAAAACAAACAAAAAAACTTGAATAAATACAAAAAAAAATATACTTTTGTATCCGCCCGGGATTCGAACCTGAACACTTGCGCCTTGGCCGCTTGATCATGATTCGTGCAAAATTATCGAACATAATATTTCGCGTGGAATAATGCAAAAGAAAACCGCATGAAAATTCGAAAACACGCGTTTTCCCAGACATAAGACTAATCTAGACCGATTTATATCCCCGGAAACCCCCAGTGTACTAAACAGGGGGGGGGCGACATCTCTCCCTCTGTCAAGCGCGGGAAAACAAAAGACTATCCGCGTCCTTTTTATTTTTTTAAATACATTCCTATCGGCCAAGTTCACATAACTACATGCCATAATATACATAAATCATTACAAATTAATCAAATATATTAGATTCCATTAAATCACTTAAATATAAAAATTAGTCATTTCTTTCAGTTCTCTCGTTTGTAAAATAAACTGGAAAATTATTAAATAATGTTCTCGTTCAAATTTGGCTTCGTGTATGGTGGCATGAACTTATGTCGCTTAATGAGCGAAATGTACCGTTAATAATAATTTAAGAGAGCTCGATAAATTCATAGCGCGGTTTGGCGAAGACTAAAGTGGCGTTATGCTTGCATCAAAATGCAATATTCTGTTAGCATTTATGCTATTTGGCATAGTTTATAAAATTTAATTTTTCACCCAGCATAATATTCATTGTAATTCTAATAGCTAACGCTAAAGCATTTATGCATATTATAAACAAGCGATACATCTTAACGCTTAGTAAGAAATAGATAGATATATATTATATACATAGGTATGGTGAGTCTTATATACTTAAGAAATGATTGATTTTCCATACAAAATTCAACCCCCTGTTTCATCCCCTTAAAGTATAATTTCCGGGATAAAAACTGTCCTATGTCCTCTCAATGGTCTCAAACTATTTCCATACCAAATTCCATCTAGATCGGTCCAGCGAATTAATCGTGGAAAGGTACGGGCCGACTGACAGACAAACAGACAGACAGAGTAAGAGGTACTTTCCCATTTATAATTTAGTATGGATTGTTTTATATTTATAACTTACATGTTCTTAATAAAGATTAGAAATTAGACGAAGTACTACTTTAATATAGATTAAAAAGTAGAAGTCTTTCTGTCTGTTTTTAAGTATAAAAAACTGAACTGATTTTAAATTTTGGTGTGAGTAAACCTCGAGTCCCAAAGAAGGATGCACTTTACCATTTAAAAAAAATCAACAGCTTCGGGATTAGATATTTTATAGTAAAATTTATGAGAAGAATAATATTTTTTAATCTTCTCTGGTATGTATACTTTCTCTCTCTATGAAAATCATATACCTGTAAAGAGAGATCCGTCTCTTCACGTCGTCGAGCGGAAAATATGTGTTATATTACTATAGTCTGTTTTTATATAATAAGTTATCCTAAACTAATGTGTAGGCACTTATTGGAAACGTAATAATACAAAATTAATAATGTAAATTTAAATTTAATAGTGTGCATTTTAATTATACTTAATAATTTAAAATGAAAAAATATGATATTTAAAATAATATATATGATATTTACTGATTTAAAATTAATAATGTAAATGATTACTGATTTAATGATACGCTTTGAAATATAAAACTTTGAAGCAAATCGTCTAATAAAGATAAAAAGTTACGATTCAACAAACCGGTATCGTAGGTTAACACTGCACAAAATAGCTGGCAATATTATTTGTAAATTTGATATTTGCATGTGTCAATTTAGTATCTGAGATTAAAAAATAGACTATTTACACTGATTTACCACGTTAAGGGTAGTGCATGTTTTTTTTGACATAACTACAAGTAACTACCCTGACTCTTTTTGCACGAATCCCGGGACTCAAACCTTGTACATGATAATCTGCAACCGTAAGTGCTACGCACCAGACCAGATAGCAGTCACCTGACACTCTAAATTAACGATGGTCATCATAACTTCTGAGTAACTTTTTTAATTCATATTTAAATTAAAATGAAAAGTTAAAGTTAAATCTTCAAAGCAAAATAAATAGCAATTTTTCACTGACTCATTCCGAAAAATATCTTCTTGCTTTCAAAGACCCCTTGATGTGCTTGTTTTACACAGGTTACTTCTACGTTTCGGCGTCGAACTAAAAGCTTTTAAGGGGTAGAAATGAAAGTATTCAAAACAACAAGGTCTCAATGAGCCTCTTTCTATAAGCGTTAAAGCTTATTTTCGTATAAATATTCTACTTAGTTTAGTTATTCAGCAGTTGCTAACGGAATGTAAAATTATATATCTTTACTTTGACTTAACTTTGTCTTCGTCATCTTGAAATATATACTTTAACTAGATGATTGTGCTAATACTCGTTTATCATGTTTTTATCTATGTTTTAAATTATTAAGTCCTTTTTAGGCGTTTTAGGGACAGGATCATGAAATCAAATCCCGACTCCGGGGTAAAAGATTTTCGCAAATAAACTAACTGTTCTACATTCCCTGTACTTCATATTAATTGTAATTCAATATTATATAAAAAGTAGCCTTGCTCATAATTTATAATGAATCCTTATGTATATGTTATGGTTACAGCAAAATATCAATAATACTTAATCGCCCTCTTAACTCGGATCTTCTACTAAATCCAGAAATATTTCTCAAAAATAATATTATCGTATAGCAAACAATTTAAAATACTTGTTCGTTTTGTTTGATTTACATACTTAGTAATTGTATTTAAAATAACTTATTATAGTAATTAAATAATGGATAAGAAATAATACTACTTTCTGTTAGTTAAGATCAATAAAAAACAATGGTCTTATAAATACCAGAATCTATCCACACTACGTATCTTTCCAACATTTTAATGGTAAAATTAAGGCAAAGCAAAGCTAAGTTATTTACTCATTTTAAATTAAAATATGTGGAATTAGGATAAATTGACTCGCACGCAGTATAACTATTATATTGTATAATAAATATTTCAATGTTAGTTTACTAGTTGAAGTCTTCTCTTTTTGTGCGCAGGCAACAGTGACGGAAGAGCATACGAGCAGTGAGTACTAAGTCGTATGTGGTTGGCACTTTAAAGGTACTGCGCCAGTGGTCGTGAACACAATCAATTTACTTATTTAGCATTAACGTCACATATCCATACTAATATCCATACTTATATTATAAATGTGAAAGTGTTTTTGTTTGTCCTTCTTTCACGTCAAAACAGGGCTAAAGAGTGACATCCCCCCCAACGTGCGTTCACCTTGTCGTGGTGGGGGAGGGGGGGGGGGGTCTCAGTAGTGCCCGGCAATCCAGCCGGGCGCGAAGCCAAGATAGTCGCACACGGAGGTGGCCCACTTCGGTGGGCGGTGGGAGGTGACCCTCTTCGGTGGCCAGTGTACCATGCGGGTTGCTCCTGGTACTTTTCTGCTAGCAGAGTGGACCTTGGAGCGTAATATACATATATACCCCATAGTTGTTGTGGTCTGCTTCGGCAGACCTGCCGTCGGGGCGTCGTAGTTGAATGCGTAAGCGATCCTGCGACGCCCCATTAAGACGGGGGAAGGTTTTGTTGGGTTTTAGTGGGTAGTATTGACTTTGCCGGTGAGTCCCACACTCGTGCGTAAATGCATTTCTCAAAGTTAAAAATAATGATAATAATAATAAAAACATTGTAATAACGATACAAAGGGTTGCAGGTAAAGTTGGCTCGTAATTAAACAGGTTCTTCGAAACCGACGTGTCATTTACTGACTTTCATAATAGGCGGGTTCTTTTCGGGGTTTTCTTTTGTTATTCTAAGGAACTGGCACACCGTCGCCTTCCTCGGATTCGCCTCTAGAATAAAAACTTAAAAAAAAAACGACTTCCAGGCATTAAAACGTAAAAAATAACTAAACGAGGGTTTTCATTTAGAATAGATGCCTAATCAGATATTTTGGAAGTTGGTGCCAGCTAATGCAAAGCAAATCTAATATACTTCCATATGTAAAACCCATATTTACCTATTAGATATTCATATCTTAAAATATTGTTGGCTGGCACCGACTAGCCAGAAGCGTGGCGGTGTAGAAAGTTTTACTCGTCCGGTACTCCAAAGCATTAGCGTTACTTTGTTACATGAACCAAATCATTACTCCATGATGAATACGATCGTTTTATCGAGAGCGTTACAACATAGAAGACTTTTGGTGGATAAGATGATAAATTGAATTTATGAAGTTACTTTATAAGAGTTTCGTTTTCTTCAAGCAATATGCACGACTCATGACATCTTCAATCTGAAAAAAGAAAAAAGGCTTGAATATCAAAGCAATTTGTATGAATAGATTAAATTGAAATGCCAATAGAAAATGGAATGGATTCTCGGTCTAAATAAAGTTTATCAAACTAAAATTACTCTCGTTAAGCTTATTGGCACTGGCTAGAAGTTAGGTGCTATTGCTTAAGTTTCTATTAAATTATTCGAAATTGGATCTGAATACTAGATTTCACTATCCATTTGGCAAGTTTTTTTAAATTAGCTTTTATTATTAAGATAATATATTGCTTTCATAAAGTTTACATACTGCTATCATAAATTTTGTAGTATATCTATACATATAATAAAATTGTAACCAAGCCTAATCTGTACATTCAATATATTTTGGAAAATCTTATTGAAATTCTCTATCTAGCGTCAACATATAAATAAGTATATTCGCTACTACGTTAAAATAGAATGGTACAGGTTTTATTTAATGCTTAAATAAATTTTAATTACGCTAAACTAATGCACTGGCTAATGTTTATAAAGTATGATTATATAGGATTATATAGGTATAAGATGTTTATATGATGTGTTTGTATTGAGCCCTTTTTAACGTCCCACTGCTGCCTCCCTTCAATACGAGGTGGATCAGACTATAGTGCTGTGTTCACATAATTTGGGTCTGTTCACCACCATACTGGCTAAGTGCGGGTTGGTGGATTTCACATGTCTTTCTAAAACTTTCTAGAATCTCTCAGACATGCAGGTTTCCTCAAGATGCTTTCCTTCACCGTAAGGAAAGTGGTAATCATGTTAGAAATGATTCGCACATGAAAATTTAACAGGTGCGATACTCGGGATTAGACCCGCCTTACTCGGTTTCCCAAGCGAGCGCGTTGGCAGTGGTAGCCCAGTAGTATAATGTATTTATTGGTTTCACAATAGTGTTTCACTTATTTCAAATTTTCAGCATTTTTAACAATCGGTGTAAAGGAAATATGAACAGATACAAGTTATATGAACACGTCCACGTTCAGAAACTTGCATCACGCTGCGCTTAGTTTTTCGTTAAAAATTAAAGCTGTCAAACCTTAAAATAGGTAACAACCCAGGGCAGGATAACTTCGTACCTATCTATTGAACTTACTTATATTACTTGTTTATATTTACTTAGGTACAGTGCTTAGTGCAGTAATTTCTGAATACGCGCGAATAACGTTTTTATATGCTAAAGAAACGTATACTTACTACCAGTTATCCACGACATTAGGGTTATATTTGAAGCATGCTAGAAAGATATGTAGAATTATTTAGATAGAGCCACTTCAACTACTTTGTGTAAAGTTTGATAGAACTAATAGTAAAAGTACACGTTCACGATGAAGACCAAAATATAATTGAAAAGTGGAATGAAAACTAAGAAAGAAAACAGAAGAAAGTAGAGTCAAGTAACACTACGAAGTAATCTATAGGATTATTTCTTTTGCGATCTTATCTTCCATTCGACATGATATTGTTCATAGAACTAACTTAAGGTACTTCAATTTGCTAAAGAATCTTGGTAAGAAATTACACTTCTAAAACATTAAAGATTTATCAAAAGAAAAAAATCCTGTAAAATCCGTTTTTAATATATTTTTTTGGAAAGATTTCAGGGTGTAAATTATGAAGACATATCAACACTTTTTAGGCTTCACCTGACTTTTAAGTAACGGCCGTATCTATTTTAATAGAAAAAGGATAGGTAATTATTTTTTTATGATTATTTTGACTTTTATGTTGTATAAATATAAACCTTGTATTTTATCGAGATTCATGTACGCTGTTATTGTTAACAGGTAGCTTACATAACTTTAATCAATTAATTTAACAAGTTGTTATAAGATCTGAAATGACATATAATCACGTAACATCATTCTAATATCATGGTTTTAAATATCGAGAGTACATCAGAGAATAGTCGATGAATGCTTGGCCTAGAATGTATTCATCCATTCATGCGTCTGGGTCAAGAGACCGGGTTCCACGGGTTCAAACATTACTTTAAAGGGCCGATGTAGTCGCTCATCTAATGTTGTAAACTATCGGTATATACTATATGCTGTCATTTTCAAATATGAATAGGTATATTGTTACACTACTAATAATATGAATGATTAATTATAAAAAAATAGGATTTGTATGTATTTGGTACTGTAAATTATTTGACTCTTTAAGTTGTCATTCTGATATAAAATACTTATTT
Source organism: Brenthis daphne (assembly GCA_947093115.1). NCBI lineage: Eukaryota > Metazoa > Arthropoda > Insecta > Lepidoptera > Nymphalidae > Brenthis > Brenthis daphne. The sequence goes on along the minus strand of OX352471.1, from coordinate 11,011,625 downwards.
GCGTTTTCTGAAGTTGTCATCTTGAGTGGAAAATGGGCGGGAATATAAGCAATAAGTCATTCTTTTTGTAATGTAGTTTGAGGCTTTACTCTAACTCTGTATAAAATAATAAACACTGGGTGCTGTTACACCGAACTTTACTTGGCCTACCTGACCTGCTTCTGAAATAGTCACATAATAATATGCTACATTCATATAATAATATTACAAATAAAATGTGTATTTTATAAGAACGACTGTAGATACGTGCAATTTGCAAATGTGCAATAACCTGTTAACCCACAATCATCAACTAGTAAGAATATTTTGCAATAGTATTTTAAATAGTATAATAGACATTTCTTTTTTTTTTAAACAAATTATTGCTACCATACACAAGATATATCAATGTTATATGATAAGAATATATTAGCTTTTTAGCATTAACAATCTTATTATTTATTACTTTACATTACCTAAATAAAAGTTTTATTAATTTACTTACGGTCACCAGACCGTAAGAATTTCTTTATGATATTTTAATCTGTGAACTCTGTGAATTTCTGTAATTTCAAACTTTAATGAGAGTTTTCCAAATTTTTTACGTGCACACCTTTGAAATAATATAAGAAGTACCTAAGTAGGTATTCTAAGATCGTATCAAACTTAAGGACAAGAGTTATATTATTTTTCATTTCGTATGATTAATTGGTATTGCCTATTATAATAATATAAATAACGCCGTGCTTAACAGATTATAAGCACAGCGCAACTATTGATTCTAAGAAAAGCAAAGCAGTAATAACTATATACGATAAAGTGTATATTATGTGTTTTTTTTATAGAAAAAAGAGGCAATGAGTGATGGTAAGTGGCTTTCGCCGTTTGTAGACATTTGCAACAAAAGAGGAGTTGCAAATACGTCGCTGGCCTTTAAGGTACCTGACGACACGGCTCTGGAAGAGCCTCTTGTTATAGCGCTCAGGGAAAACCTCAGGAGGAAGATCGTTCCACATTTTGTAAGTGCGAGGTAAAAAAGAAAGAAATGCACGTACATTTGTGGGATGCCAAGTATCTAAAATGTGTGCATGACATGCAACCCGACGGCAAAGAGTGCGATGATAGAAGGGCGATGTTGCGATTACACAGAGAGCTAACATCTCTCCGAACGCTTAGAGGCTCTAAGTCATCTGTGAGTATAGGATCGTCGACAATACGAACTGCCCGACGTTGGATAGAGTCAAGTGATTGATTATATATATATATATATATATATATATATATATATATATATATATATATACTCGTACCGTATATAATTTCATATGCATTCAGTAAAAAGCCGTTATTTTGACATTAAAAACAGACACTTCAATTTTATTTATCTGTATACATTTAAAGCTTGCTGAAATCATAAACCTTCTTAGTTGGGTAAGGATAGATCACGGTTTTGCGTGACCCCCGCCCCCAACGAGCGTTCACCTTGTCGTGGTGGGGAGGCTCAGTAGTGCCCGGCAACCCAACCGGGCGCGAAGCCAAGAAACGCACAGGGAGGTGGCCCACTTCGGTGGGCGGTAGGAGATGGCCCTCTTCGGAGGGCGGTGTACCATGCGGGTTGCTCCTGGTACTTCTCTGATAGCAGAGTGGACCTTGGAGCAACCCCGTGGTTGTTGTGGTCTGCTTTAGCAGACCTGCCGTCGGGGCGTCATAGTTGAATGCGCAAGCGATCCTGCGACGCCCCATTAAGATGGGGGAAGGCTTTGTTAGGTTTTAGTGGGTAGTACTGGCTTTGCCGGTGAGTCCCACACCTCGTGCGTAAATGCATTTCCCAACGTTAAAAAAAAAAACATGTAAGCGTTTACTTCCTTCACGTCCCACTGCAAGGTTTGGGCCTCTCTTTCATGCGAGGGGGATCAGGCTATATAGTCCACCACGCTGGTCAAGTGCGGGTTGGCGGGCTTCACTTGTCTTTCGAAAACTTGCTAGGGTTCTCAAACATGCAGGTTTTCTCATAATGTTTTCCTTCATCGTAAGACAAGTGGTAATCGTGTTGGAAATGACTCGTACATGAAAATATCAAAGGTGCAAGATCCGGGATTTGATCCCACTTCACTCGGACTCCCAAGCGATCGCGCTATCACTGGGCTACCACTGCTCGATAGGAATACTGAGGAGGATAGCACAGAACCTTCCGCAAAATATATTCAATTTTCCGTTTATAATAACTACTAAACAATGTTTGTTTCTACTGGAATAACACATTTGTCTGCAGCTGACATTTACTTCAACCGTTAAATGTTGACTTTCAGAATGTAATATTTTAACGTATTTACAGAGGTACGAGTATAGTCGTGTCTTAAGCTTTACATAGTCCAGTACGCTTAGTCCGTATCAAGCATATAATAGTCAAGTACATACGTTTAGTATGTTACGTCAAATGAAAACAGCTTTACTACAATATTGTTTTGAATTCACTGCTTTCTTATAAAAGACTAATATTAATGACATATTCTAACAACTACTTGACTTGTATTAGTTAGCCTGTTTAAAATATAAATAATACTGAATTATACCATTCGCAAAAATCTATGAACTAAATTATTTATGCCGAGTGAGATCAATAAAAAACAATGGTCTTATAAATACCAGAATCTATCCACACATGTACCTTTCCAACATTTTAATGATAAAATTAAGGCAAAGCAAAGCTAAGTTATATACTTGTTGGAAATGAAAATGTGTGGAATTAGGATAAATTGACTCGCACGCAGTATAACTATTATGTTGTATAATAAATATTTCAATGTTAGTTTACTAGTTAAAGTCTTCTCTTTTTGTGCGCAGGCAACAGTGACGGAAGAGCATACGAGCGGTGAGTACTAAGTCGTATGTGGTTGGCACTTTAAAGGTACTGCGTCAGTGGTCGTGAGCACAATCAATTTACTTATTTAGCATAAACGTCACATATCCATACTGTGTGTACATACAGTATATGTGAAAAGATCCATAATAATTATATATATAAATGTGAAAGTGTTTTTGTTTGTCCTTCTTTCACGTCAAAACAGGGCTAAAGAGTGATATCCCCCGCAACGTGCGTTCACCTTGTCGTGGTGGGGAGAGGGGGAGGCTCAGTAGTGGCTTTGCCGGTGAGTCCCACACCTCGTGCGTAAATATTTCCCAACGTTAGAAAAAAGATACGATACTAAAAATTCATTTATAATATAATCGAAGAATTATTATCAGTATAATTATTATCTTTGACATTATTTTTTCAGTTTTCCACTTTTGCTTCTCTTTTAAAAGACTACTTCGTCATTCCTTTATTCTAACTATTGTATATGTATTGTCGCTAGTCTAGTAAATTACTAAATTTCAAAATAGTTTTCTTAATTATGATATCCATATTTTTCAAAAAAATATTCTTAAAGTTTCTAACTTTGAAGATATCAGAATTAAATTAAATATAATTATTAATAATCAAAATTATAAATAATTATATATAATTATTAATTATTTTGATTGTTGCATATTTTAATTAAAAAGAATAATTGTAGAATTGTTTAAATAAAAAGAGAATATTTTAATTTTGTACACCAGTTATTGCAATATACAATGAATAAATACATATAAATAAAAAGTAAAGCTATTACAAAATAGAGTATTTAAAAAATAAAACGAAATAAATAAAGTTAAATTCAGCGAATTTAGCGATTAAGTTTTCAGAAACTTAGAGGTGTTCATTTGGATTGAATACACACAAAGTGCACCAACTTTGATGCAGAATAACAAAGTTTGTAATGTTGAACAAATTTGAATTAAAATTTGTCGCGTTATAGAAACTTTGTTAACACTTAAACGCATAAGTCGAGAATACGTAGATTATGTATTTTTTTAATGGCTTTAGACAAACAAACAAATATATGTATAATATTGTAGAATTTTTTATCTTATTACTACCAAAAGAACGAATTAAAATATAACATTCTTATGCAAATTGTTACGCATGCTTTGTTCAGGTTAATTTTCTTTATAATCATTTATTTACTACTAAATTTAACCGTGTGGTAACATCTCCGCGCATATAAAGTTCTTACCATATTCATTAAAGAAACATAAATCAAGCAGCGTTCAAAACACAAAGATATCCAATAATTTCAGTAATTATACTAGCGGCTTTCCATGATGATATATAGTTTTTAAATCCTAGCCTGGTTTCTCCATCGTGTTATTTTACTAAGTAGTAGGGAAATTGTACATTCACATACATTCCACTTAGTAGATACTGACATAATTAAAAAATAAAATAATTAATATTAATACTGAATTTAAAGTCAAAATTATTATTTTTTCAATCTTGATTTCAATGTTAAGAAATAATGCAATACAACTCGCAAGCTATGTTAATTGTAGTATGCGTATTTATGATTGAGCTTTCTTGAGAAGAATAGCTTGAACGAGTTAGCTATTTTTATTTAAATGTTCAAAATACATACATTTTTTAAAATTAGGATATTTGGAAAAAACTAAAATATCACAAACAAATGATTCAAAGGGTATAGCCGAATAAGCATATAAAAACCGCACCAGCTTTTAAAGAAGAATTTTTACCTTATTAGTCTGTAATAAGTACATTTTTATTACTATGTTTTCATCGCACTTTCACTCTTATAATATTTTCGGATTCTTTGAAGTCAAGTAATTACTGATGAAAAAAAAGATTACTGATGAAGTAACAGTAATTATTATCGTAAGATAACATATTGTTTGTGATAAGTGCCAGTAAATAATATTATAAGATTATTTTTAGTGAGTTAATCAGTGATAACTATTACTTTACCACTTGTCGTACAAAGTGTGGAAGACATTTAAAATATGTAATTGCTCTTTTGAGTAAGAATTAATCTACCTATCTATAGTATCTGATAGTTATATAAAAGGGTATTAAAACATATGTACATATTATGTGTGTTTGTGCAAACGGAAATGGAACCGAGGGCTGTAGTCTCTATATAGCGGCAACATGAACGAATTAGAGACTAATTCGTTCATGAGCGGCAACTATGTATTAGAAATTTATACTAGGTACGCCCGTCACAAATCAAATATCGCCCGTCATAAATAATAAAATCGTTACTAAGCCGAATCTGTACATTAAATATTTTTTGGAAATTTTTATTGAAGTAGACATTATAATCGATACAGAGGCTGTATTCTGTCTGTCTGTCTGTCTGTCTGTCTGTGACCGCATCACGAAAAAACCACTGGACGGATGTTGATGAAATTTTGTATGATGATAGCTGGTTATCTGGGTCAACATATACTAGGATACTTTTTACTGATCGATTTACTAATACATTGTAAGGCAAAACTGGAATAAACCATGTTTATTGTGTTAGGTTATTTCATAACAATTCCAACGATATAAGTTATATATACAGCTCCAAACCATAACATAAGAGATAATCTCATTTTAAATCACGAAAACCGTGCGTGATGGTAGACTGACACACATGCGTCAGTGAAGTAATCGACTGATTCAGATATCGACACAAAGAGGGCCTGAAATTAAGAAGGTAGATGTTTTAGGTAAAGAACAACAAATATAAGGTAAGAACATTTCATAAGACGCTGGTTGGTGCATTTTCCATACGCTTATTACGTTATACCCTCTTTTGCGGCCTGTCGGATCTGTCCACAAACACTTCATATCAATTTGTAATATGTATGAAGTGTTAAGTATTTTACCCCAAGTACCTAGTAAATATTTGCAATTCATTCGACAACGGCTGAATAGGATTTCATTTTATTTAATGCACTATTATAATGGAACTTTATTTAAAAACATAGTTAAATATAAGTTCGTTTATAGATACAGTAATGTAGTTTGAAATTATTAAATTAGAATGAAAATTTGATATAATATAATAATTTTATAGCATTAAGATAACAGAAGCTGCAAGCGCAACATCAAAATCACATTTTTATGCAATACGCATTAATAAATAATAATTTTAATCGTAAAGAGTGTCTAAATAAACAATTAATAGTAAAGCAATCGCTAGACTAATAAATATAAACTCTTGAAATTTTGTTACACTGTTAAAGTATTTTTAATATGTCTCTTTTTGCGTTTATTGAGGAAAATCACAAATAATAAATTACAAGCAAACACAATTTCACCGCTATAATATCAACAAGGTGTCATCTGTATTGGGCGCGTCAATGATCATAACCTCGAATTCGAGATGTAACGAGATTCGACTGAATTGAATAACTTTTTTAATTACGTTCCTATTGATCTCATTTCACATTCCCAATATTTGATATGTTTCTTAATTTTGTTCAAGATATCATTCTAATGGTTTGATTTAAAATTTATAATATTAGACTAGGTACTGGCATTGTGGCAGCGTATCTGAATATTCCACTAGGGTCACATATATAGATTTGTCTAATATTTGTAGTATTTTATATCTATACCGATACAGTAATTTTGTTATCAGTGCGAAAGAAGCAACAGCTAACAAGTAGTTTAAAATAAGAAATGAATAACGAAATGGAGCAAACTTTATAACAAGTGAAAATATTTATTATTAAAATTATACTTGTATTAATCAGTGCCCGGGTAACTAACACAAAGCTATTGAAATAATTTATGAAATATACGATTGTTTATGAACTGCCATTATTTCTTGTATTATTAATGCCAATGAGTTGATTTGGTACTATTATTTCGAAAACTAACAATTTATTATTTGCTTCCAAAACCCGTATTTTGTCGGCTTTGAATAAAAAAATTAAGTCAAGAAAAAATACGTCATATCAGATACTTTCATATCTATGCTATACTAAAAGCTTTTCAATTAAGCTTACATTCGGTATTTCCCAGGAGTATGCATTTTCTTGAGATACTCCTAAAAGTATTCTATTTTATTAGTGACCAGACTATAAGGTTATAAGAATGCCAATGAAGTTCAACAGATGTCGCAACTCGCAATGTCTCGCCTGTTTATTCCATACCACGCGTAATAAAGCTTAGAATAAATAGCCGTATAAAGATTTTATAATTCTAAGTTAAATTCTACATGTTTCTTACCACAATATTTGGGCCTGTTTTCTAGAACAAGTAAGTCCCTTTACGTTCAAAGCAAGTAGGTATTTGTTTTACGCGTACTATACTTGTTCTTCGTTCTTGGCAATAATATCATATACTGTTATAATACTGATATACTCGTAATGGAATTCAAATATTATAAAACATAAATCCAAGTTAAAAGTGCAACGTCATTTTTTTAATTTATGGTTCAATATTTGAATATGAAATTTTTATGTAATATAAATTTACATATATATGTATAAGTAACTAATACTTTATTCGCTTTTTGTATGAGACAAAAAGGTCACATCGTTACTATTTCATTGCATATTTACTACTGCAAGGAATATTTTACATAAAAGAACATACTTCAAATTAAAATTTTGATTTAATATGCTAGTACAAATAGAATATACGATGCCACTACGCCATTTTACTGCTTCGGCTCTTTCAAACATAAAATGCTATGGCAGATGTAACAAAAATATTTGTAAAATATAAATAACCAAGCAATACCAGACTAGGTTTTTATATTTAATACAGTGTGACAATGCGATAGGAGAAATTCTATGATTAAATAGAAGTAACAAAAAAATGTTTTAGAATTTATCTGTCTTCATATGATGCGAATGATCTAAATCCAATTATAATAAGTACCTAAATCTGTCTTAAGACATGGGTAAGTGTTTAAATATAATATTATAAATCTCAGATTAAATAATACTGCTTAGTTAGACTCTCCGTATTTTACTTCGTAAAAGGCAAAAGTCGTGACTTTTATACGTATGTAGTTGGAAAAGTTAAAAGAAAGTAGTAAAATATTTAAAATGTTCATATTAAAAAGCCACTACTTTCATGGAAGCGCCTAGAAATGTCATAAAGTATGTATTCCGCGTTTCGTAATTACAATGTAAGCTAGTTTTGTGAATGTTATACAAGCAGTTTGCTTTGTGGCCGATGTTTGCGCTCTACAATGAACAGGTCGGGCTCAGGTTAAATAAAATTTAGAAGATTGCGTCACTTTATTTTCCATTTTTTATACATTTTGTGCATAATTATGATGCAGTATTTTTTTAATTACATAAATATTATTATTATTTCTTTTATAATTAATATTAAAAATCTAAAAGTACGGATTTTAGTGCTCGCATTCATACTAATAGGTAAAACAAGCTGGCCTAGAAAGCGACATAAGATTTTTCTCTTGGAGGAGAAGGATTTCATAAAATTGTAGATCATGCATCACGATCATTATCTATAAAAATTATCATTACACTTTTTTTCTAAGAGTCATCGTTTCTGAGTTATAACGATTCAAAAAGTTAAAAAAGTTGTATTCATTATCTTGAATATTTTTTTTTGCAAATGTCGGATCTATGGGGACTTTTCACATTTCATTTATAACGGTGTTCCAAACATTCGTACAAATTTTCAGCTCTATGCGATTTTTGTAACCTTACCCCTATTTTTTGGGCTAACTTGACCGGGCTATTAAATGTTTTTCCCCTGTCGTAAACTCTTCACCAATATTACGTAACGTTGCACGACAGTCCCAGTGACAAATGAGAGGGCCATCGATTTGTGACTATGTGACGGCGAGTATGAAATGTTACTGGAACGAAACGCTGTCGTAAAGATCTGTTAGTAAATTGTTTTCGACCTTTAGCTTTTATATTTTCAAACCACATTACACTAAATGTTTGCTTACTTCAAACGTGTTCAGAACTAAAACAAAATTCTATGACTGTAAAAGGAAAAAGGCTTAAAAAATCCAATACGTATCTACCTATTGTAATCTCACCAAATGAACAATAGCACAAAGGCTGCACGTAGTAGATTCTAAAAGATTAATCACAAAAGCAGAATAAAACGTGCTTCAGAATAATATTTACATAAAACTATTTTCAGAAAAAATCACATATATAAAATTTTTATATTTTTATAAAAACACTATCGGCTCACCCTCGCTTCGCACGGGTTCGCCCCTAGGAAAATAAAAACAAACCTATTCCACGGGAACCATACAGTTTTCCGGGATAAAAAGTAGCCTATATGTTTAGCTATTTCAGATCCAGATCCATTCATCCGTTCTGGCGTGAAAGAGTCACAAACAACTATACTCACAAACTTATATACTGTGTTTGGTGATTAAAGAACGAAACAAAATTGAATAAAACAATAAATTTTGTATAAAAAATATTTTAATAATCTGTAAAAGCACCTCGGACGTTTATAATGCATCTGCAACGATTATTCATGCTCAAAATGAGGTTATCAATATCTCCTTGTGGGATAAGGTCCCAGGTTTAACGAAGATGAATAAAAAAGTCATATTACGTAAAACCCTTCGTCGAATTATATCCCACGCATGCTCAATCTGATTTAAATCTGGGGACTGCGCATGTCAGTCCAGGGTTGCCACATCATGTCGATGTAGCCACTGAGTTACCACTCGAGCCGTTTGTGGGCGGGCATTATCATGCATAAGCATAAAATTTTGACCCATTTGCGTGTGTCGCATATAGTGTGGTCGAACTAAAGGTGCCAGCACCCAGTTTACCCAAAAGCGATCAGTTCTCCCACCCAAGCGTATTCCCGCCCAGACCATGATTGTGCCACCTTGATATGTATAGACTTCTTGGGGTTTTCGCGGTCGGTTCTCACGTTCAGCTCTTCGCCAAACACGTATTCTTCGTGATCTGGATGGAAACCAGTTTGACTGCTAACCAAGACCTGGTGTTCCGACTGTAACTTTAAAACCAATTGCCTAACCGTGACGTTAGGTTGTTTTCTCGCCATAATTTGTAAAAATGGTCTTGTCTTGCGGTGGTTACATTTCTATTAGGTTATATTTCTAGTATGCCACAAATATCGGCGTTCCATGGTAGAGAAGAAACCACCAGTATTAGCTTAATTATTAAAAGTGCAAAAAAAATAAAATTTTATTTACAAATAGTTAAGTCTTTAATACATGACAAGGAATAAAATGTATCGTTATAAAGTTAATTAAAATTTTGCCGCTTCTGCCATTCTACGAGTATTCTTTTTATTTCGAATATAGATTTAATTAGAAAATTTATTTAGAATACAGAGAACAAATGTACCAGGAATAAATTGACATTTAAATTTTGTGTGCGTGTTAAAATGTTCATATTACCAGTACTCTTAAAGTTATGCTAATATACGTGAAATATCCCTAGAAAGTATTGATGGGCTATATTATATATAAGCAATAATGATGGAAAACATTATTTCAGGATGTTGAACTTTCTATAAATTTCAATATCGTATCCTTATGCTCTTTTTTTAATATTATTAATTTAAAAAAGCATTATATCGCTATAATATCTATACTAATATTATAAAGAGGCAAGTTTGTTTATTCGTTGGTTCGAACGCTCAATCTCAGGAACTACTGATCTGATTTGAAATATTCTTTTTGCATTAGATAGCCCGTTTATTGAGGAGGTATTATTTATATATCATATAATATAATATAGTCTATTAACTTACCCCGGACCCGAACCAAACGAGGGCGAGTCACTGTTTTTTTATATCTATGAAATTGTTAGAATAATAATATAGTTTTTCTGAAATGTTATTCTGGAAACTTTCAAACGGAGAAAGAAGTTATAATATAAAATAAATCTATTAAAGTTATATTTTAATTCGGAACTCAAAGAAAACGTAAAGGACTGCTTCGTTGATAAGTATAACAAAAAATTGAATACCAAATATTACAAAAAATATAAACCTTTTGGGAGTGCTGCCACCTAAAAATATTGTTTCATCGTATACAATTTTCTTTTATTTCAATTTGCAAAAATGGAACATTTTCTGGTTATCAAAGCCGACATAATATGTTGAGTTTATATCAGCCATATAATATTTAAAAAAATATTTTTACTGCCTTACCTACATATTACGTAAGCTTTAAATTTCGCCTATTTTAAAATAGTAACGCTTTACAGCATACACTGAACGGTCCTCGCTTTAATATGTGCTATAAATAATTAATTGATTTCTCTAAGACTCAATCCTGCAAATTCTGGCCTAGAGATGCTCCAACCACTACGCTAGATGGACGTTTTTATGTCTTCAATCATTATTAATTTATTAGTCACTTCAATCGAAGATATATTCTTTTCACTTATATAAATATAGCACTTTGCAATGTATGTATATATTTAGCCCAGCTCTAGAGCCTACCCTTACTTCAAGATGAATCAGGCCAGAGTCCACAACGCTGGTCAAGTGCGGTTGGCGTACTTCATATGTCTTTCGAAAACTTGCGAATTTTTTTAGGTTCCCTCACGACATTATTCTTCACCATATGACAAGTTCTAATCATGTTTGAAATGATACGTACATGAAAATATCGGAGGTACATGAAAATATCGACCTGGGATTTGAAACCGCTTCATTCAGTTTCGCGACCGAGAGCTTTAGCACTGGGCTACCACCATAAAAAAGTTTGTAGCTTATGTTCCGTATTATAAAATGAAATTTTTATGTTCCTATTAAAAATCAATTATATCTCCTAAAGAACAATTTTTGCACAAGACCTTTTTAGTAACTAAGCCTTATAGTGTTTAAATTATAATTTTAGCTTACACTGCCAATCATATTCAATGGCAAGAATGCAAAATAAACAGTAGTCAACTAGCATGCCTAATAGCGATATGATAAAATAATTGGCTTTATTTGAATTATTTGCTTGTATAGCTAGTATACAAGGAATTATTGACTCAAATATGTTTTAAATAAAACTATCTTTTCGGATTTTGTCGCGGATTTATTTGTATTTTTGTTTCCCGACGTTTCGAATGCTTTACAGCATCCATGGTCACGGGAGAGACTGAGGTGTTACATGTCTTAAAGATATAGTTGTTACAGACAGCCTACCCACAATTAACAAAATGAAAATTGCACCAATTACATTACAATATTTTAACTTTAAATATTTTTTATAATTTTAATTATAATTGAATATGGAAAATTATTTATTTAATTTTTGCTATTATTTTTATAATTATTACAATTTTAAAAATATTAATTAGCAATCTATATTTAGTGTTGCCATTATTATATTTATAACCATAAGAAAAATATAAAATATAGTATTAATTATTTAAGCCACAATTGATCTATGTGTAATTTGAAAAAGTTAAGATTAATTAAAAAATAATAATTTTAATTTAAATTTGCTATTATTTAAAAACAAATTATTAAGCAACACATTACTACATACATTTACAAATGAAAAAGTGAAAAAATATTATTAATCAGAAATGCTATCTTTTTGATCTACACAGTAAGAACTTACTACATCTACCTGTCTGTTATGTTTAGATTTATTATTAGATTTTATTATATTAATAACAGGATCCCATGACGATGGTAGTACCCAGCCATCTTCCCTATTGAAATTAGGATGTTTTTTAATTTCTATGGCCTCTCGAATCATTCTAGGGCGATATCGGTTTTCTTTCGCCAGGATTTGAGGCCTATCGAAGCGAATATAATGGCTTGGGATCCTGTTATTAATATAATAAAATCTAATAATAAATCTAAACATAACAGACAGGTAGATGTAGTAAGTTCTTACTGTGTAGATCAAAAAGATAGCATTTCTGATTAATAATATTTTTTCACTTTTTCATTTGTAAATGTATGTAGTAATGTGTTGCTTAATAATTTGTTTTTAAATAATAGCAAATTTAAATTAAAATTATTATTTTTTAATTAATCTTAACTTTTTCAAATTACACATAGATCAATTGTGGCTTAAATAATTAATACTATATTTTATATTTTTCTTATGGTTATAAATATAATAATGGCAACACTAAATATAGATTGCTAATTAATATTTTTAAAATTGTAATAATTATAAAAATAATAGCAAAAATTAAATAAATAATTTTCCATATTCAATTATAATTAAAATTATAAAAAATATTTAAAGTTAAAATATTGTAATGTAATTGGTGCAATTTTCATTTTGTTAATTGTGGGTAGGCTGTCTGTAACAACTATATCTTTAAGACATGTAACACCTCAGTCTCTCCCGTGACCATGGATGCTGTAAAGCATTCGAAACGTCGGGAAACAAAAATACAAATAAATCCGCGACAAAATCCGAAAAGATAGTTTTATTTAAAATGTCAAATATTCGCGTAAATCTAAGAAAGTGTCAAATATGTTTGTTAGGTTTGTACGAGTATATTGCTTTTTGATATACTGTTAAATACACGGTGCATTTTAGGTCCAATATATATATATAATCATTTATTGTTAAATGTATATATTTACGCATGGCACCTACATTTTATTTTAACCATGTTTATTGGTAGCAGAACCCGCGGCTTCGCCCGCGATCAAACTACGAAAAAATATATTTTTTCATAATATATACTTTATTACTCGCAAAAATATTTTTGTGTAAGTTTTATTATTTCTTAAAGATATATGGAAAACAAATTTAATTTTAGCGATCGTAACTCAAAATATCCAGTATCTGTCTTAAAAGATGTAATGTATATTCTGTAAATAATTTTTTTTAAGATTTGGACTTTAGGTATTTAGCAAACTCCACTACCTGTACTTTTTGCACGTTTTTCTACTCCATCTTTCCAAAGTTAGAGGAAGAGAGTACAGTGATATAATGAACTAATCTATACTAATATTATAAAGAGGTAAAGTTTGTGATCTTGTGAGTTTGTGAGTTTGTGAGTTTGTGAGTTTGTGAGTTTGAGACGTTGTAGGGGGTAATCTCTGGATCTACTGAACCGATTTTCAAAATTCTTTTACCAATAGAAAGCCACGTTCTTTCTGAGTGTCATAGGCTATATATTAACCCGAAGAATGAAAAGGCTTTTTCGTGGTAGCCGGATTTGCAAAGTAAGTTGGAGAAAAAACGGTCGAACGAAAACGTTTCTTACGAACGCTGCCTTAACGATGAGAGATATATGATTATGTTCTAGAGAAAAGTTGTAGAGCTTAATAATGCCTACAAAAAAGTCAGCGACAGCATATGTCTAATTTTTATATTTAAGTCACAAAAGGTAGTTTTTTATTTTAATAAAATAATTTAAATCGGTAGGTCATGTTTATTGGTCATATTATCAACAATTATGAATTCTTATCAAAATAAGTAAATTTATCGTCTAAAATGTTTAAAATAAAAGACTTCTCCCTTTTACTGCACATAATTTGGACAAATGGTTAAAGAGATAATACAACATATTCGTAGGTACGGACGAACCCGAGCGAGCTGTTTGCCTGTTTTTCTCTTTGTACGGGCTAATCTCCGGATCTATTAGACCTATTTAAATGAAATTTTGCATGGTGGTACCTTATATCCCCGGGCAACATCTTAAATACTTTTCATTCCCGAAAATGAAAGAGTTCCCGTGGGATAGTTAAAAAACTATAACAACTTATACAGCTTAGTACACAAAAACTACTAATTGGATTTTAATGGAACTTTACAGTAATATAGTTCATACATGACAAAAACAAATCAGCTACTTTTCATCCCGGAAAATAAAAGAGTTTCCGTGGGATAGTCAAAAAACTATAGTAACTTATACAGCTTAGTACACAAAAACTACTGATTGGATTTTGATGAAACTGTACAATAATATAGTTCATACATCAGAATAACAAATAGGTAACTTTTTATCTCGGAAAAATGTACTTTTCCCGTGGGATAGATGTTTTTGTTTATTTGTAACGTATTATGTACACAACATAGACCGCAAAACAATAGTTATTAAAAAAATTGTCTGTTTGCCTGTATGTCTATTTGTCTGTTTTGTGTGCGCGTTTCACGCGAAAAGTACTGTACAAATTCAACGAAATGTGGTGAAGTGATAACTTTTTACTCGAGTCAACATTTAGGGTACCCTTTTTATGTATGTATTCAGTCCTTTTTAACGTACCTCTGCTGGGCACGGGCCTCCCTTCAGTACGAGGTGGATCAGGCCATAGTCCACCACGCTGGCCAAGTGCAGGTTCGCGGACTTCACATGTCTTTTGAAAACTTGCTAGGTTCTCTCAGACATGCAGGTTTCCTCACGATGTTTTACTTCACCGTTAATACAAGTGGTAATTGTGTTAGAAATGATTCGCACATGAAAATATCAGAGGTGCGAGACCCAGGATTTGAACTTGCTTTACTCGGTTTCCCAAACGAGCGCGTTACCACTGGGATACCACTGCCTAGATACCTTTTACTTAAAGAAAATCTTTCTTTCCCACGGGAAAATACAATAACTGGTTTTATCGAGTCCTCCCTAGAAACCTTCCGCTGGCTAAGCCTTAGGACATACATACATCAAAACAATATACTAAAAAATTGTAGGTCTTGAAAAGTCCTACAGAAAAGTTCTGAATAGTATATGTCTATCTCCTAAGTTACACTCGCAATATTTATTCTTATCTATACCTATAATAAAACTTAGTCAAACGATGTGCGCGTTTCACGCAGTAAGTATTCAACCGATTTTAACTTAATTTTGTATATAGTGATAAAACTTAGTGCTCGGGTTAACATTTAGAATACCTTTTACGACAGGCAAATTATTCATTCCCACGGGAAAACACAATAACTGGTTCTATCGAATTGTCCTTAGAAATTTATATGGCTAACGTTGGCTCATCAAAACATTGTACAAGAAAATCATAAGTCTCAAAAAGGTCTATAGAAAAGTTCTACATAGTGTATGTCTATCTCCTAAGGTACACTCGCTATAACTATTTTCATTATTATATATTACTGTTTTATTTTACGTTATTTATTCTATCTGAATATATATAATGAAACTGTAGAGGTCGAATGTCTGTACATAGATGGTAGAAAAAAATGCTAAAAAACCAGTCAGTTCTCTTCTTACATTACGTAAGGAGAGAAATAGAACAAATCCAGATTTTTTTCAAATTTTTTGTTTCTCTGTCTGTTTGTTTGTACGGGCTAATCTCCGATACTATTGAACCTATTTAAATGAAATTCGATACTTTTCATTCCGGAAAATTAAAGAGTTCCCGTGGGATAGTTAAAAAACTATAGTAACTTATACAGCTCAGTACACAACAACTTACGCACCTAATTTAGTAAAATTAGGCATGCTGATACCTTATATTGCAGGTCAAACAACAGGTTACTTATTTTTATCCCGGAAAAATGAACGGTTCCCGTGGGATAGATCTGTTTGTGCTTTTCTAGAGGTGAACCCGAGCGAAGCGAGGGTGAGCCGCTAATATTATAAAAAGGTAAACTTTGTGATATTGTGAGTTTGTGATGTTGTAGGGGGTAATCTCTGGATCTACTGAACCGATTTTCAATTTTTTTTTACCAATAGAAAGCCAAGTTCTTTCTGAGTGTCATAGGCTATATATTAACCCGAAGATACGAAAGACTTTTTCATGGTAGTCGGATTTGCAAAGTAAGTCGGAGAAGAAACGGTCGAACGAAAAGGTTTCTTACAAACGCTGCCTTAATGATGAGAAATATATGATTATGTTCTAGAAAAAAGTTGTAGAGCTTAATAATGCCTACAAAAAAGTCAGCGACAGCATATGTCTAACTTTTATATTTAAGTCACAAAAAGTAGTTTTTTATATTAAAAAATAATTTAAATCGACGCGAGGGTGAGTCGCTAGTTATTTATACAATGTAGCCTTAAACATTCCAACTTTGCAATTCATTCATAGTTTAATCTTATTATATTTACAAAATTAAGTCATAGTGTTATTAAAGAATCATAAAAAATGATTTTTTTTAAGCTATGATAGTACCTTATAGAAATATCACTAAAAAGTAATAAGGAATTAAAAGCCAATAAGTCAAATGATTCATTACTAATAAAACAATACGAACTTAGCAGTTAATCCATTAAGAATGAAAGATTATTTATAAAATATCTCAAATAGCAAACATAGACTGCACCCATTATGACAATAAATGTTTCTCCAAAGAGTTTTTAATAATATTTATTAATACCTACAGTTTGAAACAAAATTAATATTATTTTTATAGTTGGTAACAATTAAAGCCACTTAATATGTTAATACAAATAAGAGAATCTAAATAAATGATAGAAATGGACAAAAATATAAAAAGGTGCAAAAATCCCTATCCGCCTTCGCCGTGATATGCACATCCTTTTGTTTCTATTTAATATTCTTCATAATCAAAATTTTCCTTCTTACCGT
Source organism: Brenthis daphne (assembly GCA_947093115.1). NCBI lineage: Eukaryota > Metazoa > Arthropoda > Insecta > Lepidoptera > Nymphalidae > Brenthis > Brenthis daphne. The sequence goes on along the minus strand of OX352471.1, from coordinate 10,994,329 downwards.
CGTTCCCGGTTTAACCTGCTTCCGACTCCTACACGTTCCAGGCGGCCCTGCATCACATCGATGCTTGAGATACCGACAAGTAACACCAAGTTTTTACAAAACTCTTTCTCGGTACGTGCTGCAGTGTAATGGAAACTTTCTAAAATCCTACAGGAGAGCCCTTCTACAGTTGCGTTTAAAACGAACATAAAAAAGCATTTTCTAGCTCAATCTTGAACAATATATTTTTCTGTTTAACATTTATTTATATATGTATGTTTATGTATATATTTATATGTACGTATATCTTTATATAGTTTTGGTATGTATTAGATTACATATTTATCTTATATAATATGTATGTAATTAAAATATGTATATGTTTTGTATATTTTCATTTATGTATATTAATGTATTCATAAATTAACTTCTATTTATGTGTCAAACTTATATATTTTACTAAAAAAAACTGCATTTTCTCTTTCTGTCCCGCTATTTAACACTATTTCCCACATGCATGGGTTGACTGGAAGAGATCTCTTATACCTAGAGATAAGCCGACCTTTGTCCACGTCGCTTTCTATGTATTTTGTTTTTTATAACTTATTTGTGCAATAAAGAATATACATATATAAAAATATTAACTTTTATTTCTATCTCATGTATGTACGAGTATATGCCTTAGACAAGATATCATTCCACAACCTTCATCACTTATTAGACTACTATTATAATTGCGTTTTCTACGTGAAATTGGTGAGAATTAATAATATTAGTATAAAAGAATTGAATTGAATTATAATTGCGTTTGTTTAGATATTTTAGCGTAAATTAGAACATATCATCTACGCTAGATGGAAAACTGAATGTGTCTGTATTCGAGTGCACTGCATACGGTGAGAGTGGAAAGCTTGACGGCTCTTATTTGTCACTTTTCTGAACTTGTCAGAAATGTAATAAGTTACCGCTCACAAAATTCAGAAGCACAAAGCTTGAAATAAGTAATTTTGCAAATGTCATTTGTTTGCATTTTTCCTATTTAGTATAATAAACGGAGTAATTTAGGATTTTCCTTCTGTTGGGCAAATGAAGAATAAATTTATAAGTGAACTAAGCAAAATATTACTAATTTAAGTATAATTAAGTTTAAGTATAATTTACATTAAAATAAAAAAGCGACATATTCAGCGTTCTCTAAAAAAATATTTTTATATTATTGTTAGCCCTTAGGTAACTGTGTCGACGAATCCCTAAGGAAACAAAATAGCCTATAAATACCATTTTTATTATTCATCATATTTTATTATCATATTTATTTTTTACATTTTAGTGCCCGGAAGTCGGTTTTTATTTTTTGTTAATACAATTATATTAATTGCTATAAAAATGATCGAAATTCACATCGTCATCCTAGATAACAAGGAGGCATACCAGTTAGTCGTAGGGCGTTGCTTTATGAAGCCCTGATTTTTATAAATTTTAGTGCCTAACTACCTTATACCTTAAGGAAGGTATTATATTATAAATTTTGTGGATAAGTTCCAACCCTAACAATGAAATAACTTTTGAAGTCGTTTTAAACTCGACGATTAAAACGCAGAACTATTAGTTTAGTTGAGAGCTTTTATTTTATAAAATATGTTAGCTTAATTAAAACTAACTCAAAATGACTTCAAAAAAATATATAACTACATAGAAGTTAGAAAATAAAAGTTGCTATGAGCTGATTCAATATTTAAGATCAAAAAATTCTGCATTTTCTTACTCTTTATAAAAGCTTACATATGCACATTAGCATAATATTGGGACATTCAGATTTTATTAATTTAGTTTTCACAAATCGAGAAATATTTATTTTAAACTTTTGTTTCTGAATATTAATTCAATTAAAAAACCACTTGTAAGAATGACTAATAATTATAACCTGTAAATTTTGTTAGCGATCGGAAGTTTGGACGCGGGCAAAGCCGCGGGTACTGCTAGTAGTATATATACTTAGAAGAAGTTTTCGCATACAAATACAGACCGCTGAATGTCAAAATGATAAATGTCTGGACCATGAACGAATTAACCACTGGACTAGACATATAAGCGGACGTACCTTTATCGGTCTTTTCAGTAACCAGGAGATTTTAGGCTTGGTCGTTTGTTTTTTGCGTCAGTCTCAAGCACTTATTTGTCAACAAAACATCTCCCAAAAATGACTAAATGTTCTGTTAAATGATGTAAAAACTATAACGGCGGAAGCAGCAGTATTTCTTTTCACTTGTAAATACATTATTCTATTACATTTATTGTTATTTATCACACAATTTAATTAAATGTAAAATAAAATGTCATATTATCCAACTATGTTAAATATAGTCGATATTTCTATGTATTTTTGACATCTGACAACCATCATAAAATCCCTGGATTATACCATTCAGAACAAATGACTAAACTGTCGAGTGTGTCCATTTGACATCGACTAGTGCTTGACAATGTCGAAAAATATATCGATATTTGACGAAATTACTAAACGAATTGTGTTAATATATATTTGAATTGTGTTAATATATATCGATATTTGACGAAATTACTAAACGAATTGTGTTAATAATAATGTAATAAAATCTTTGTGTGCGTTATGCGTCACTTGGTTGAACTAGTTTTCATACATTTGTATTTTATGTCAGGTCCAGTCTCTAATTCGTTCATGGTCTGGACGTTAGAGGGCAAAAACTTTAACATAAGTTTGGATTTTCTTTTCTTGGACACAACTTATATACATAAAAACACTGTGAAAAATACTGTTAGCGTTTATTTGTTTGTAGAACCTTAGCAAGTCACAAGTAAAAGCCACGGTAAAGGTATGTAGCGTAGTAAAAAAAATAAAAGGCATCAGCAAAACGTGTTGGCTGATGAAATAATAGAGATGAGTGAAAGAAAAAAATACAGCAGGAGTACTAGCCTCAAGTAAAAATAAAGTATGATAGGAAATGTGATGAACATGTATAAGTTGCAAGAGCACAAAACAATAGCACGAATTGCATAAAAGCTTAGAAAATGGGAGATAATGAAAAATAAGAGCTACGTAGTCGAAACACTCCCAAGAGAATTCGCAGCTTTTTTGGTAAGAAATTAAAAACTTACGCTGCTTTACCAAAAAAAGGACCCGCAGTTCGGTAACAATATTTTTCCATTTTTTTTTTTCTATTTGAACGGTGATTTATACAAATATACAAAGCCTGTTTTTGATCACATTTATTAAATTGACCGAATTTTTATGTTATTTAAGTAAGAACACTTATATTAGTCACATTTCCAAATAAGTTCAAGTAAAACAGAGATAAGAAAAATAAGTGGAAGCCCAAGCAAAACTCAGATGTTTCGAAACTCATTACACATTGTAAAGACGTAATAGAAGAGTCTCGGAAGCGTGATCTAAAAAACAATTTTCCAGTCGCATCATTGATTATATGATCAGGTTCCCTATTAAAAGTGTTTAAGCTTAATGTTGTTTTTTATTTTATGTTAACGAAATAAAGGTAATAAGCCCAATTCACATTCAAAGCTTTTACCGTAGCTCTATATTGATAAAAAAAAATTAATTCATTTTGTAGTACTTTTCAAACTACGAGTATGAGTTTTAAAATTTCGTTTTAAATATATATTTTTTACTTTTTCGTATTTTTACATATTAGTAGAGTTCGCCTAGTGGTCGAACTTGGACCATGATTATTATTGATTTTTCTTAAAAAGGGATACCAAGTTTTTGCTTCACGTATTAATAGGTACATAATACTCAATTTGACCACAGACTTTAACAATAAACAAAAGAGTGTATATGTGCGTGTGTGCCAAATACATGGTAGTGCGTGTAATGTTTTTTTTATTGATTTCATGTATTTTTTATGCATAACTTTAAAAAAATATTAGCATTCGGCACTCCTTAATAATTATAATTATTTCACTATATAAACTATGAGTGTGGGAAATTTCATACTCCTCCGTCCGCACCATTTTCGTAAAAGGGGTACACAGTTTTTGCTACACGTTTTAATATATAGATATATTTTTATGTGATATTGTATCAGTTTTATATGCGAGTTTTGATAGTGTCATAACAATAACTTTACTAAAGTACCTTAAATATCAACTGCGTGTAAGGCTAAGTCTAAGTAAAGGCGTTATTGTTTCGATCGCTTTTGTTCTAAAATGATCAACGATATAAACTTTAAAGTGGCAAGGCATGGTATGCGAGATTAATAATGTTTAAAGGGGAGCAATCCCACTACAGCTAAAGCTGCATTGGGTTTTGATAAACCATTGACCGTTGAGATACGACCGCTATACATAAATGCATAGATCAAAAGAAATTAATGATAAAAATATAGTTATTGACATTACCAAGATAAGCAAATAATTCGCAGTTTATTATAATTCGGTACTATACAAATACATCAAGATGAAATATTACAATTAGTCTTAAACTAAAAAGTACAACTTTTAAAGTACTACCAGGGTAAGAATATAGATCTAGCCTTGAGATAAACTTATTCTTCATTTATAATTGACGGACATTGATGAAGATGGCGTGTAACATGCACAAACAAAAACGTACGAATTCTATAGAGAATATTCTCTAATTTTGATGTCGGTAAAAGTGTAAGGTTTAATCACAAAATACTTAGTACACGAAACAGTTCAAATTAGAAATAGTTTTAAGTAATTTGCATAGTTCATGAACATCGGATGGTAGTTTACTTTTCTTTCGAAAGGATTATTAGTTCTTGGAATGTATTAAGCGATTGCCTAAAAGTGTCAATTGGAAAACACAATAAAATAGAAATATATTTTAGCAATAATTAAAGTAGATACTATACACGATTACACGATTAAAAATACATTAACGAATTCCACCAGCTACCAATTAGAAAACATCATTTGATCCATAACGGTGTACTGTACTAACATCCTTCACACAAAATATTTTTTTCATTATTTCAAATATATATAATATATTGAACCTCAAATATTTTAGTTCTTTTTGGTATTTAACAATATACCTAAAAACTTGCAAATATTGCTATTCAATTTAAATTTTGATTTAGTTACAGATAACTAAATCAAAATTTAAATGTGAAATGAACAGACCTCAAATTATATTATTGCTCGTTGTTATCTTTTTAAAAATTCAATATTGGACTGATACACAATAACTGTACACTTATAAAGAAAACAAAAAGTTTTACGTTCAACACAAATAATACCTTAAAACACAACAATATACAATAATAAGTTAATGACTAAAATTTACAAAACAATTAAAAACACTCAAATGAATTCGGTTTAACCGCTTATTAAAATATTTCAGGCGTATCAGTTTTCAGTCACAAAGTAATGCTTTAATTTGAAAATACCAGTCCGTATTAAAAAGTATACTGTTTGTCATAATATATTAAATTCTCAATTACATCAGTCAAATTATTCAGATTTCACTTCTGACCCAAATAACAGTGCTGAGTATAAAAATACACTAACTTTTGAAATCTCATTAAATGAAAATTGAATCGGGGACTTGTGATTATTTGAGCGTCTACGAACGAAGAAATCGATGTTACCGGAAATGAGATAAATTGTATGGGACTCAGTAGGTAGCATTTTCTATTCAAATGCGTGGTAAAAGCACACATGCCAACCCTATCTGGCACAAAATATTCCGAATCTCGTTATTATTATGTACTCGTTCGTTCGTCCATCTTGTACGGCTTCAATTACTAATTTTATCTATATAAAACATACCTACGTAACGGGCGCACACGAGCGAAGCGAGGTTATGTCGCTAGTAATAAATACTCGTACATACATGTTACGTCAAATATTTAGATTGATACTTAAGCTTAATTTTCTATGTGGACGCGCATATATGATTATAAAACGGCGTTCGGTACGGCGCGTGTGCGCACTGCTTGCTTGCTTCTTTTCTATCTTGGCCAAATTTTAGATAAATCATATTAAAGATTCATAATTGTCATTTTTATATAGTAAATATATGCATTTTTCAGATGTAAAGATATTCAGATTGTAGAGTGACACCTTGTATAGGATTCCAGAACCAATTTCGATTATATTTGAAGTAGCTACTGCCCTAAGTTTTCCCGTGAGTGTCACTTCATTAACACTACACTTAACGCTACACATGACCCGTACATTTTATAGAGCGCTTAACAAATAATATTATCCCTAGATTTATAAACATGCAGATAACCAATACTATTGAAAACCAGCCGTTATCAAATGACGCGCTTTAACAGGTAGACAGCAGAAATTTTTGAAATGAAAACTTTCATAAGCAGGTTTGGATGGGGAGTCTGGCACCGATTTCGAATATATTTGATTAGGTATGTATAGTAAATGAAAACCACCAAGCTGTTACTTTTTAGTGCTTTTATATTTGTATATTTTTTACTTTTTAGTGCTTTTTTGAAGTCGGTTTTTATTTTTTTGTTAAAAAGTTTTTATTTTTCCCTTTTTAGTAGACATAGTAGTAGCAAAGTGAGAAGAAAGTACTTTAATAAAATTTTACTTAAACCGTTTAAGTTACTTTTATGCTAATTTTAATATGAAGATAGACAAAATAAAAATCACTTTTATTAGTAACATTAAAAATTCTGGCTCTAAAATCCGATTCTAACGTGTTCGGCTTGTCAAATCAAACAAAATAAGCCCAAAACTCAAAGTATCTACTATTAGCCGTTGAAAGTTTTTTTTTATTTTTTTTTATGGGACTAAGGGGGCAAACGGGCAGAAGGCTCACCTGATGGAAAGTGATCACCGCCGCCCATGGACATCTGCAACACCGCAGGGCTTGCAGATGCGTTGCCGGCCTTTAAGGAAAGAATACGCTCTCTTCTTGAAGGTGGCCAGGTCGTAGCGGTTCGGAAAGACCGCCGGCGATAGCTGGTTCCACAGAGTGGTTGTGCGGGGCAGAAAATGCCTTAAAAATCGCACTGTTGTGGAACGCTGGACACCGAGGTGGTGTGGATGGAATTTACTATTTTGGCGCAATGTCCGATGATGAAATTCAGCAGCCGGGATCAGTCCGAACAATTCCTCGGAACACTCCCCGTGATAAATGCGGTAGAAGATGCAGAGTGATCCAACATCTCTACGCAGAGCTATAGTTTATATAGCTATATTCTAGTTCCACCTATCCACCTTCTGGCCTTACGTCAGATCAGGTCAACGATACCGAAACACTGCACTATCAACAGAAATAGACACACTTGCAAAGTTTCAAGTTAATATGACAATTAGAATTAGTTTAAATTCATCATTAGCTATTCTCCCACCCTTAGGGGTGTTTTCTTTTTGAAATTTAAATGGGACAAATCTGGAAGTATACACTTTCAAACAAAACAAAAATTGTCTAAATCGGTTAACAAATGACGGAGTTCTGAGCTCACAAACATAAAAAAAACATACAGCCGAATTGAGTACCTTCTCCTTTTTGAGGAAGTCGGTTGAAAAATAACAACTGTTTGTTTATAGTCTTAAGTCTTCACTTTTGACGGCAGTCCTCATGACTGCTTTTTATAAAAAAAAATGGTTAAGATTCAATTGTTCCACTCAAACCAATTTTCAACTTTCGGAAGCCCTGTTATTTTTTTATATTTAAAGAGCTATAGATACTTCGTTACACTTTTGGTAAAAGTCCACAACTTCATACTGTACAACTTTTGTAATTGTTAAACTGGCTTACGAGGAGTATTAAAATTATACAGAATAAAATAGTCTATCTTCTATACTATAATAAAGCAGTAGAGGTCGAATGTCTGTACATAGCAAAAAATGCTGAAAACCGAGTCAGTTATCTTCTTACATCCCGTAAAAAGAAAAATAGAACAAATCCCAAAAAAAATCAATTTGTTTGTTTTCTCTGTCTGTTTGTACGGGCTAATCTCCGAAATAATTGGACCGATTTAAATGAAATTTTGCATGGTTGTACCTTATATCCTCGGTCAACATGTAAGATACTTTTCATTCCGGAAAATTAAAGAATTCCCGTGGGATAGTTAAAAAACTATAGTAAGATATACAGCTTAATAGACAACAACTTATGCACCTTATTTAGTAAAATTTGGCATGCTGATACCTTATATTGCCGGTCAAACAACAGGTTACTTTTCATCCCGGAAAAATGAATGGTTTCCGTGGGAACTAATAGATCTCTATTAGTGTTTTCCGAACCCAAGCGAAGCGAGGGTGAGCCGCTAGTATAATATATAATTAGAAATCATCAATAATAATTTAATTAAAGTCACTAATAATTATAAATTAATATAATTAATAAGAAATGATTTGATTACTTCAAAATCAAATTAATATGGAATACCTATTGAGTTTATTACTTACATTAAAAACATTAATCTTACGAAAATTTAATAATCTAACAATATCTTTTGAATTTATATAGTACATATATGTTTGGAAATAAATCAAATTGTATGAAGTTAATAATTAATTTGAAAAAATATATTATTTAAAGACCTAAAATTCGGAAATATTGTTATTTTATTTAGTATAATTAAACTGTAAACTAGGAATACTTAACTGAATTTTAGGACGTCTTTTATAAAAAAAATTATTAAAATTTCACTTCCGGCTGATTGATATAAAAGGTTGTGGTAGGCGTTGGGAGATTCAGTTTTTGACATATATAAGTTACGCACATTCGAATATTATAGATTTTTTTATTAAAATAATATCAAATTTACGCTGCCAAACTTATTGTTTTTTAAATAGTGGTGAATTTATCTGTGTAAAAAGTAAAAATATAAAAGTGTTTTCCGATGAATAAGTAATTATTTTCTTGTGTTACTATTATCCCTGTCTTAAAATTTTATGATTATTTATTTGTTTGTTTTAACATATATTTTAAAATCTTAAGAAGCAAAGGAAATAAGCTGTTTGGAAAAATAAAAAAGATTTTCGTGACCTTTGAGCTCCCATGACTTGTGATCTCTAATAAAACGAAATTATATGAGAATTTGGAGCCAGGAAAAAATATGCCAAAATGAAGGTATAATATAATATATTATATTACACGTGTATATCATTTATTATCTCCGTTTCCAAGTTAAAAATAATACAATGGAGGCGGCATACGAATAGTCAAATATTAGGTTAATGATTATAGATAGTCATAGTAAATGCACACTCAAATTCACTAGTGACACGTACGAAAATTTATAGCCATTTACTGACACCGTCTAAATTATGATGAATCGTTACGTTTTGTTGTCTAATATGTTACTTTATATTTGTTTAAATAAGTATATAAATAATATGATACCAGCCAACCAATTTAAATATTATTTTAGTATAATTATATACTCAAAGATAGATTAAAGTGAAATTAGCGCGTTAGTTAACTTTTTTTTGCCATGGTAACCGTTGTTATTGTCTGACAAATGATATATAATATTATATTCTTTCCTTCTTTTCTTCCTATTGCGGCCACTTTTACATAGGTGAGAGGTATTTTGTCATGCACAGAAAAAAAATAGCTTTAATTTGATATATAAATGATGAATATATGCAATGAACGTATAAATGTAACAAAAACATTTTTAATGACTCGCAACCACACTTTTACATAAAAAAATAGCTTTAATTTGATATATAAGTAATGAACATACGCGATGAACGTATAAACATCCCAAAATATGACCCGCTTACACCTGACTGCAAAGAGGTTGCGGCCAAATGCGCAACTGCAGCTATCATTTTTCAAGATCTCTACGTATAGTTCTGTGGAGTATATTTCATGGTAATAACAAATGCATCGTTTTTGTTCCAAAAAGTCGACTATTATTTAGTTAATTAAACATACTAGCGGGCACATTTGAATAGGCACCCCGGTCAAAACTTATTGTCCCTTTTATTATTGTATATAAAAAATTGATTTCGATTAAATACGCTATGAACGTAGCAATCTTAGTCTAATCGTAAAACTAAGAATGTATTTGTGAAAATATTTTTAAAATAATTTTAATAAGCATTATATCGATATCAAATAAGCTGCTACTAATCTTTATAATAAATACTATAATGGCTTCATATGGGTGTGTTCCTTGTAAGGCCAAAAGGAGTTGTAAAAGAACTTTATTTAAAGCATGATTTAAGGTAATAATATTATGAACTTATATTATATTGTTTTATCTTTCCTGATATGTGCCTATTTACAACTAAAAACTAAGTATTTACATTTTCGTGATTCCTAAATGTTCCTAGGGAGGTCCTTGTGCCCTAGCAAGGCCAACTATCAATTTTTTGATGATCTTTTTTCGGCCTTACAAGGAACTATTGGCTTTCGTAGGTACACTACCGATATTTTAACTAAAATTGAAATAAAATCATATAACTTTTCTTTAGTGCGATAACAAATCCTTATATGTATATCAATTCAGATCAAAAAAAATAAAGAAAATAATACATTATTTACTTGAAAACTAACGTTTTGTTGTGAGCGCGTATTATAATTTTAACGTCGACGAAAGAAGTCAGCAAAGCGAGGAACCTCATTGACAAACCAGCAGCGCCAGCGACTCGATGACTTGCTAGTCTGAGTAGTAGGAATTTGTCATCGCCTGGCAATAACTACGACTTTTTAATAATCGGCCTTACAAAGAGCATGACCTTTTATGGTCCCACCTTATATACTTATCTTTTACAGCTATATTTATTTTTCTTTCGTGAATAACTCAGTTTTTATATAAAATATAGTAACTTATCCTCCCTTCGCTCGGGTGCGTCCCTAAGTACGTTATAGATATGAATAGTTATTGCGAAAGAAAGACTTATACTATTGCAGATTTTTCTGTATGCCTTATTAAGACCTATAATTTTGAAAGTGGTATTGATTAGTATTTTGATTAGTACCTATTTAATAAATTGATGTTAATAATTAATAATGGTTGATTAAATTTATATGTTTATATCCCAAAAAAATTGAAGTTATTTCATAATGAATCTTCTATTCCCGCATAAGGTAAGTATCCCCGAAAGCATTTTTAACGTGAGACAACTATCCGTCACAGAGGGCAACTATTCCCTTTGTAGAGGTCAAATAAAACAGAATTTACTGAAAAACAATATTGATTGTGTTTAAAAAAATAGGTCACAATGAAAGATTAATGACCAATGTTTTATTATACACGGAGCATATTGTAAGTAGATACTTAATTTTTATGTAATTGGAGATTTTCAAAAACTAAGGCAACTATCCGGCTTTTACCCTAATATTATTACTAGATACCCTTAACGATATGATGCAAGCCTTAATTAGGAATTTACCTAATTCACTTTGTAGGTTATTGCTTTAAGGGAGAGTTAATAAAACATAAAATGCCTCCCTGTCTCCACGATGACGTCTCTTTGTGAGGGGTCACGAGAACATATTGATTAGAACTGCTTAATGCACTAAAAGGAGCCAGAATGTTCCACAGTCTTCAGATTACATTGAAAGTTATATGCAAATAATTCCTTACTATTAATGAAGAAGTGTCAAGCTCTGCACATTTAATCCCTAAGCTTGGAAGGCATCAGCGATAATCTGAAATAAGTTTTTAAAACTTATTGCATTTTAAATAAAAAATAAGGACACAAATGAGATGACTCGATCAATTATGAATCACATCCATACTCTGGTTCAATGCACGTCCTAAGCACATTCTCCACTCTAGCACGTGTCGGCTCCAGCTATCTATTTCAGGTTTTTCATCCAATCCAATTTCATCCAAATTTGTCTAGATATTACAGCATGTAGGAGTAACATCGATTGCTATTTAAGGTGAATATTTATTTTAAGCAAAAGTCGTTTTAAGTAATGGATTGAGAGTTAAAAATTGAAACTACCTTCGTTGTTTAATTTTCGTAAAACGACGATAACTCGGCATCATTCATCGTAAAGTCCGCTGAATCTCTTTATTATTTGTAACAGAGAGACATTTGATACGGAAATGAATGTTTGTCTATCTATATATTCGTCGTTTTTATCATTTTTAAAATTTAAATTGATACAAAATCTATGTATATAAAAGAAGAGTGTGTTAATAGTTAACATATAATTATTTAATTAAATAATGTATTAAATACATTGTCATATATTTTAATTAAACCTTTATCTATTGTATTTAATATCTTAATTTTATTATTTTATCATCGTTTCTACAAATGTATAGTATTGGCACGCAGGATAAATTTTATGGAATAATTTTTGTTTTGTTATGCCAAAGAAGTAGATATAGCTTCTTACATACTCGTAAGTACAGACACACGCTTTTTAATGTTGTGAAATGCATTTACGAATACATATTTAGGTGTAAAGTATATCTCCATCGTTTTTCTTTCAATATGTAATATTATATATCTTGTTAAAGGCTAAAAATAGTAGCTGAAAAAAATTAAGTAATAATATCTTTATTGCTGCGGCAGTCTTAAAAACTACCTCGTCTCAAATGCTACTTTCTTAGTCTTGGCAGCGGTCGCCAAGGAATTCTGAATGCATGTAGACCGACTTTAATTTGTATGAAATTTAAATTTTATCGAGTGAACTTTAAAATTATACTCTTCGTCGTGAATGTATAATAGTCATGTGTTATTTTATCAAATGTTTCAAATTAGAAAACACTAAGAAGTTAGTTCGTGTTTTGGCATCAGATAGGTAACAAATTCTGTTGGACCCACGCTTATTATTCAAAAATGATTTGTTAAAAGATAACTTGGAAGGGAATGAATAATTTACAAACTGAGCGGACTGACAAGATATATTATGCATTAAAAAATAAAATATTGTAGAGATAATTAATTAATACTATTTAACAAACATTACACACATCTGGTAAAACCAAGCCAAAAGAAGTCGCTAGTTAGAAAAATTAACATAAATGTAAAATCTATATACATTTATGTTATCCGTGCCTCTAAGGGTTCCCCTGCTAAAGTATTATGAGTGTGCCGAGAGACACTTTATATCAAATTACATTCGGAATTAAGGAGAAGGTGTGAAAAACTTCGTTCCTGGCAGGGCTTCCCCGACCGCTTATATATTTGTTTTTAATATAGTAGTATTTTTAGTAGTAATTGAAGTAATAAAAGTGATGTAGACCTTATTGCCATATTTCGTTAGGTCTGAAAAAGTAGCGGTATCTATAACTTTATTGATAACTAGTAGAACCGGCTTAGATATAACTAATCATTTATCATCCCCTATTTATTAACCCCTACAGATGAATTACAAAAAATGCTAAAATACGTGTATGTTTAACTGAATTGAATATTATAATTAATACCAATATTCAAGTATTTTTGATAGTATTTTTTTTTCTATTTAAACATTACAAACCCCATTTTACTCTTTTGAGGGATATATTTCGAAAAAAAAGATATATTTGTTGTCGCCTCTAGAAAAACAAAAAAAAAATCTACCCCACGGGAACCCTACATCTTTCTGGGATAAGAAGTAACCTATGTGCTATTCCAGACCGGCTACCAACATACCAAATTTCATCAAAATCCATCCAGTGGTGTTTTTGTGATGCGGTAACAGACAGACAGATAGAAAGTCAGACAAAAATTCTAAAAACTACAGATTCGACCTGTGTATCGATAATAATGTCTATTTCAATAAGATTTTCCAAAAAATATTTAATGAAGGATACGACTCAGAATTTTAATATAATAGGTATGTATAGGTGTAGATAACACCAAAACGTGGAGCAATGCTCCTTATAAAATGCGTAGTAATTTAATTGGCATAACAAAACAAAAATTATTCCATAAAATTTATCCTGCGTGCCAATACTATACATTTGTAGAAACGATGATAAAATAATAAAATTAAGATATTAAATACAATAGATAAAGGTTTAATTAAAATATATGACAATGTATTTAATACATTATTTAATTAAATAATTATATGTTAACTATTAACACACTCTTCTTTTATATACATAGATTTTGTATCAATTTAAATTTTAAAAATGATAAAAACGACGAATATATAGATAGACAAACATTCATTTCCGTATCAAATGTCTCTCTGTTACAAATAATAAAGAGATTCAGCGGACTTTACGATGAATGATGCCGAGTTATCGTCGTTTTACGAAAATTAAACAACGAAGGTAGTTTCAATTTTTAACTCTCAATCCATTACTTAAAACGACTTTTGCTTAAAATAAATATTCACCTTAAATAGCAATCGATGTTACTCCTACATGCTGTAATATCTAGACAAATTTGGATGAAATTGGATTGGATGAAAAACCTGAAATAGATAGCTGGAGCCGACACGTGCTAGAGTGGAGAATGTGCTTAGGACGTGCATTGAACCAGAGTATGGATGTGATTCATAATTGATCGAGTGATCTCATTTGTGTCCTTATTTTTTATTTAAAATGCAATAAGTTTTAAAAACTTATTTCAGATTATCGCTGATGCCTTCCAAGCTTAGGGATTAAATGTGCAGAGCTTGACACTTCTTCATTAATAGTAAGGAATTATTTGCATATAACTTTCAATGTAATCTGAAGACTGTGGAACATTCTGGCTCCTTTTAGTGCATTAAGCAGTTCTAATCAATATGTTCTCGTGACCCCTCACAAAGAGACGTCATCGTGGAGACAGGGAGGCATTTTATGTTTTATTAACTCTCCCTTAAAGCAATAACCTACAAAGTGAATTAGGTAAATTCCTAATTAAGGCTTGCATCATATCGTTAAGGGTATCTAGTAATAATATTAGGGTAAAAGCCGGATAGTTGCCTTAGTTTTTGAAAATCTCCAATTACATAAAAATTAAGTATCTACTTACAATATGCTCCGTGTATAATAAAACATTGGTCATTAATCTTTCATTGTGACCTATTTTTTTAAACACAATCAATATTGTTTTTCAGTAAATTCTGTTTTATTTGACCTCTACAAAGGGAATAGTTGCCCTCTGTGACGGATAGTTGTCTCACGTTAAAAATGCTTTCGGGGATACTTACCTTATGCGGGAATAGAAGACTCATTATGAAATAGCTTCAATTTTTTTGGGATATAAACATATAAATTTAATCAACCATTATTAATTATTAACATCAATTTATTAAATAGGTACTAATCAAAATACTAATCAATACCACTTTCAAAATTATAGGTCTTAATAAGGCATACAGAAAAATCTGCAATAGTATAAGTCTTTCTTTCGCAATAACTATTCATATCTATAACGTACTTAGGGACGCACCCGAGCGAAGGGAGGATAAGTTACTATATTTTATATAAAAACTGAGTTATTCACGAAAGAAAAATAAATATAGCTGTAAAAGATAAG
This sequence comes from Brenthis daphne, assembly GCA_947093115.1. Classification (NCBI taxonomy): domain Eukaryota; kingdom Metazoa; phylum Arthropoda; class Insecta; order Lepidoptera; family Nymphalidae; genus Brenthis; species Brenthis daphne. The sequence continues at coordinate 10,978,978 of OX352471.1, read as the reverse complement.
TATATAAGGTGGGACCATAAAAGGTCATGCTCTTTGTAAGGCCGATTATTAAAAAGTCGTAGTTATTGCCAGGCGATGACAAATTCCTACTACTCAGACTAGCAAGTCATCGAGTCGCTGGCGCTGCTGGTTTGTCAATGAGGTTCCTCGCTTTGCTGACTTCTTTCGTCGACGTTAAAATTATAATACGCGCTCACAACAAAACGTTAGTTTTCAAGTAAATAATGTATTATTTTCTTTATTTTTTTTGATCTGAATTGATATACATATAAGGATTTGTTATCGCACTAAAGAAAAGTTATATGATTTTATTTCAATTTTAGTTAAAATATCGGTAGTGTACCTACGAAAGCCAATAGTTCCTTGTAAGGCCGAAAAAAGATCATCAAAAAATTGATAGTTGGCCTTGCTAGGGCACAAGGACCTCCCTAGGAACATTTAGGAATCACGAAAATGTAAATACTTAGTTTTTAGTTGTAAATAGGCACATATCAGGAAAGATAAAACAATATAATATAAGTTCATAATATTATTACCTTAAATCATGCTTTAAATAAAGTTCTTTTACAACTCCTTTTGGCCTTACAAGGAACACACCCATATGAAGCCATTATAGTATTTATTATAAAGATTAGTAGCAGCTTATTTGATATCGATATAATGCTTATTAAAATTATTTTAAAAATATTTTCACAAATACATTCTTAGTTTTACGATTAGACTAAGATTGCTACGTTCATAGCGTATTTAATCGAAATCAATTTTTTATATACAATAATAAAAGGGACAATAAGTTTTGACCGGGGTGCCTATTCAAATGTGCCCGCTAGTATGTTTAATTAACTAAATAATAGTCGACTTTTTGGAACAAAAACGATGCATTTGTTATTACCATGAAATATACTCCACAGAACTATACGTAGAGATCTTGAAAAATGATAGCTGCAGTTGCGCATTTGGCCGCAACCTCTTTGCAGTCAGGTGTAAGCGGGTCATATTTTGGGATGTTTTATACGTTCATCGCGTATGTTCATTACTTATATATCAAATTAAAGCTATTTTTTTATGTAAAAGTGTGGTTGCGAGTCATTAAAAATGTTTTTGTTACATTTATACGTTCATTGCATATATTCATCATTTATATATCAAATTAAAGCTATTTTTTTTCTGTGCATGACAAAATACCTCTCACCTATGTAAAAGTGGCCGCAATAGGAAGAAAAGAAGGAAAGAATATAATATTATATATCATTTGTCAGACAATAACAACGGTTACCATGGCAAAAAAAAGTTAACTAACGCGCTAATTTCACTTTAATCTATCTTTGAGTATATAATTATACTAAAATAATATTTAAATTGGTTGGCTGGTATCATATTATTTATATACTTATTTAAACAAATATAAAGTAACATATTAGACAACAAAACGTAACGATTCATCATAATTTAGACGGTGTCAGTAAATGGCTATAAATTTTCGTACGTGTCACTAGTGAATTTGAGTGTGCATTTACTATGACTATCTATAATCATTAACCTAATATTTGACTATTCGTATGCCGCCTCCATTGTATTATTTTTAACTTGGAAACGGAGATAATAAATGATATACACGTGTAATATAATATATTATATTATACCTTCATTTTGGCATATTTTTTCCTGGCTCCAAATTCTCATATAATTTCGTTTTATTAGAGATCACAAGTCATGGGAGCTCAAAGGTCACGAAAATCTTTTTTATTTTTCCAAACAGCTTATTTCCTTTGCTTCTTAAGATTTTAAAATATATGTTAAAACAAACAAATAAATAATCATAAAATTTTAAGACAGGGATAATAGTAACACAAGAAAATATTACTTATTCATCGGAAAACACTTTTATATTTTTACTTTTTACACAGATAAATTCACCACTATTTAAAAAACAATAAGTTTGGCAGCGTAAATTTGATATTATTTTAATAAAAAAATCTATAATATTCGAATGTGCGTAACTTATATATGTCAAAAACTGAATCTCCCAACGCCTACCACAACCTTTTATATCAATCAGCCGGAAGTGAAATTTTAATAATTTTTTTTATAAAAGACGTCCTAAAATTCAGTTAAGTATTCCTAGTTTACAGTTTAATTATACTAAATAAAATAACAATATTTCCGAATTTTAGGTCTTTAAATAATATATTTTTTCAAATTAATTATTAACTTCATACAATTTGATTTATTTCCAAACATATATGTACTATATAAATTCAAAAGATATTGTTAGATTATTAAATTTTCGTAAGATTAATGTTTTTAATGTAAGTAATAAACTCAATAGGTATTCCATATTAATTTGATTTTGAAGTAATCAAATCATTTCTTATTAATTATATTAATTTATAATTATTAGTGACTTTAATTAAATTATTATTGATGATTTCTAATTATATATTATACTAGCGGCTCACCCTCGCTTCGCTTGGGTTCGGAAAACACTAATAGAGATCTATTAGTTCCCACGGAAACCATTCATTTTTCCGGGATGAAAAGTAACCTGTTGTTTGACCGGCAATATAAGGTATCAGCATGCCAAATTTTACTAAATAAGGTGCATAAGTTGTTGTCTATTAAGCTGTATATCTTACTATAGTTTTTTAACTATCCCACGGGAATTCTTTAATTTTCCGGAATGAAAAGTATCTTACATGTTGACCGAGGATATAAGGTACAACCATGCAAAATTTCATTTAAATCGGTCCAATTATTTCGGAGATTAGCCCGTACAAACAGACAGAGAAACAAACAAATTGATTTTTTTTGGGATTTGTTCTATTTTTCTTTTTACGGGATGTAAGAAGATAACTGACTCGGTTTTCAGCATTTTTTGCTATGTACAGACATTCGACCTCTACTGCTTTATTATAGTATAGAAGATAGACTATTTTATTCTGTATAATTTTAATACTCCTCGTAAGCCAGTTTAACAATTACAAAAGTTGTACAGTATGAAGTTGTGGACTTTTACCAAAAGTGTAACGAAGTATCTATAGCTCTTTAAATATAAAAAAATAACAGGGCTTCCGAAAGTTGAAAATTGGTTTGAGTGGAACAATTGAATCTTAACCATTTTTTTTTATAAAAAGCAGTCATGAGGACTGCCGTCAAAAGTGAAGACTTAAGACTATAAACAAACAGTTGTTATTTTTCAACCGACTTCCTCAAAAAGGAGAAGGTACTCAATTCGGCTGTATGTTTTTTTTATGTTTGTGAGCTCAGAACTCCGTCATTTGTTAACCGATTTAGACAATTTTTGTTTTGTTTGAAAGTGTATACTTCCAGATTTGTCCCATTTAAATTTCAAAAAGAAAACACCCCTAAGGGTGGGAGAATAGCTAATGATGAATTTAAACTAATTCTAATTGTCATATTAACTTGAAACTTTGCAAGTGTGTCTATTTCTGTTGATAGTGCAGTGTTTCGGTATCGTTGACCTGATCTGACGTAAGGCCAGAAGGTGGATAGGTGGAACTAGAATATAGCTATATAAACTATAGCTCTGCGTAGAGATGTTGGATCACTCTGCATCTTCTACCGCATTTATCACGGGGAGTGTTCCGAGGAATTGTTCGGACTGATCCCGGCTGCTGAATTTCATCATCGGACATTGCGCCAAAATAGTAAATTCCATCCACACCACCTCGGTGTCCAGCGTTCCACAACAGTGCGATTTTTAAGGCATTTTCTGCCCCGCACAACCACTCTGTGGAACCAGCTATCGCCGGCGGTCTTTCCGAACCGCTACGACCTGGCCACCTTCAAGAAGAGAGCGTATTCTTTCCTTAAAGGCCGGCAACGCATCTGCAAGCCCTGCGGTGTTGCAGATGTCCATGGGCGGCGGTGATCACTTTCCATCAGGTGAGCCTTCTGCCCGTTTGCCCCCTTAGTCCCATAAAAAAAAATAAAAAAAAACTTTTCAACGGCTAATAG
>OX352471.1:10960000-10970000 GCA_947093115.1 Brenthis daphne | reverse complement strand
ATATATTAAAATCGTAAATATTTTAAACGTGTTTGCTTTATTTTTCTTAAAATATTATTGTTATAGACATTATTAACAAAACACGTACATGTGACTACTTTTCCCTAAATATTTGTGTTTGTTAACGCATCACGTGGACGGCTGGCTGGATTTGAACAGTATATTGTGAGGATGTTATTTTATACTTGGATAAGATTTAGAATTGTTTTTGTCCTAAAAATAAAAAATAAATCTTAAGAAAATTTACATGGATTTTCATATAAAATATTTGTGTAATAATTATTGCCCAATTATTACGTCTAGATTTTGTTTAGTTATCCCTTTAAATTATTATTATTAATCATAATTAATAATCTGACTACTATTATAAATGCGAAAGTTTGGATGAATGGATGTTTGTTACTCAATGACGCCAGAACGGCTGAACGGATCTGGATGAAATTTAGCACAGAGATAGATTATAGTCTAGAATAGTGCGGAGTTTACTTTTTATCCCGGACTGCCATACTAACCGTTAAAACGTACCGAGGGACGAACTAGAGTGAAGCGAGGGTGAGTCACTAGCATCCCATAAACCTTAGGTCACGTCAAGTTTGATGCGAAATAAAGGACAAAAGTTTTACCAAAACTCCTTATTTATGCCCCGTCAATTTATTTCATAAATAATAATAATAAAAATAATAGCATTAAACTTTCTTATAATATTTTATAAATACTTTTATAACAACAAAACTGTATATTACCTATCCTTAAAACTGAAATCATCAGTCAGAAGTTATTGCTAAAAATGCATTTCATAAGGCATCTTGGCTGTTTAAAAGGAAAGCATTGAATGCCATGACTTCAACTGACATTTTCATGGATCACCCTTATTTGATTATCATCTTAATTCTTAATTTAATTCCTAGTAATTAAAATTTTATCATTTAAGTATCCTAAGAACTAACATAAATGTTTTAAAAAGTAAGTATTAAAACTAATAATTTTTAAAGACTATGATGATAAACTTTAACATCATAATAATAAACTTTGATAAAAAAGAGCTTTATCACAGTTTTATTTACAAAATATTATAATATACATTTTTATCAGGACGTAGGTATACATAATTTTACTTTATTATAATTAGCAACCCAGGGAATACGTCAGTATTTATAAACTTAAGATACTACGTAACTATTTAAAGGTAAATAACAAACCTGGCTGCCATTCCAAGAATATGCATTATCTTAATTGCTGCAATAGGAGACATTTTAGACTTAATGAATGTTTTAGTTTCATTTACGTTGTAACTACTAAATATTCTATGGTCCAACGTAAAAGCTCTCCTTAGTTCCTATTTTATACTAGTTTTCAGATACCCTCACCTAATTCTATTTAATACACAACCACTATTGATGAACCCTGTTGTATATGAATCTTTATACAATAGTAAGTTCCTTTTTGGAATCATAAGGCATTATTCTATTTTAAATAATTCAGCGATTTTCGATTTCGAGTTTTAATTTGTTTCACTGAAATTTGAATTTTTAACCAAACCCAATAAATTATACCCAAAACAAAAATAAATCCAATGTCTAAAATTTCTTTTGAAAGATATACATACCTATACATATAATAAACCTGTAGAGGTCGAATGTCTGTACATAAAAAAATGCTAAAAACCGAGCCAGGAGGATGTAAAAAGTACAACAATTCCAAATTTTTTTTCAATCATTTTGTTTCTCCGTCTGTTTGTCTGGTTGTCTGTCTGTACGGGCTAATATCCGAAACTGTTGGACCAATTTAATTGGAATTTTGCATGGTGTGTACCTTATATCCCTAGTCAAAATTGTAGATACTTTTCGTCCCGGAAAATTAAAGAGCTCCCGTGGGATAGTTAAAAAACTATAGTAACTTATACAGCTTAGTGTACAAAAACTACTGATTGGATTTTAATGAAACTTTACAATAATAAATAGTTCATATATCAGTATAACAAATAGGCTATTTATCATCCCGAAAAAATGTACGGTTCTCCTGGGATAGATTTGTTTGTTTGTCTAGAGGTGAACCCGAGTGAAGCGAGGGTGAGCCGCTAGTAATTGAATAAATTATCTATACTATAATAAAACAGTAGAGGTCGAATGTCTGTACATGGCAAAAAAATGCTAAAAACTGAGTCAGGGGGGTGTAAGAAGACAAATAGAACAAATCCAGATTTTTTTCAAATTTTTTGTTTCTCTGTCTGTTTGTCTGTTTGTACGGGCTAATCTCCGAATCTATTAAACCGATTTAAATAAAATTTTGCATGGTGGTACCTTATATCCCCGGGCAACATCTTAGATACTTTTTATCCCGGAAAATTAAATAGTTCCCGTGGGATATTTAAAAAACTATAATAACTTATACAGCTTAGTACACAAACTACTGCTTGGATTTTAATAAAACTTTACAATAATATAGCTCATACATGACAGTAACAAATCGGCTACTTTTCATCCCGGAAAATTTTATCATGTCGTCCTTTCTATATTCACCGCACAAATTCTGTAAGGGTTTATAGGTATCCTAAATCCAAAGTTGCTGGGAGCTGTCGATAAGTTATTGAATTATTAACTTCATAAGAAATTAGTAGTTTAAAACAGTTAATGCTCATATTGCAGTTACACCGCAGCCAAGTTTGTTCGCCGCATAAACTTGGAAACTATTCTAGTATAAGAAAGAATGAAAATATGATTTTTTATTTATTAAATACCATACCACATTAAAATAGTTAACTTATAGGTACTTCAAAAATATTCGTAAAACAAATATAACTAAAAGTAAAATAAGTATATCCCATCAAAACATAAATGTGAAAATGGGAGCCAAGTTCAATGTTAAGAATGAGCATGATTGTCAACTTCACCGAAAAAATAATTGAGATTTAAATGGGTGCCAAGTTCTGTAGATAATCCTGAAATTTTTTCATAAGAACATACAACATGCTAAAATAATTTTAAAACACAATTTTTTGTTTTTTTTTCTGTTACAAAAGTGTTTGCTGAAGAGTGAGCAACGTTGACCTTACAATATAAAAACAGTTACTTGCGTATAGCATAAAGAAGATATAAATGATTAGCCGAGTATAAGGTAACTTGTATGTAAAAACTAGCAAAGTCAAATCTTGAACTTCAATTTATTCTAAGTTATCTACTCTGTGTAAATAATTCGACTGTTCAAGTTTAAGAAAAGTTTAAAGTTAAGTTCAAGTTAAATTCAATACAGTCAACGCGAATATTGCATTTATAGCTAAAAGCACTCAGTGTTATAAAACAGAAAATCTTTTATAGGCTCTAGAAAGTCCAAAAAGTCGTTAAGACTCCTAAAAGTCGGCTGCGACAAAATAATGCCGGTAAGTCACACCCGGCGACACAGTTTACTTGTAATACAGCGGGAAAACTTTTAATCCTGGCTTTACGTTTCAGTTCTATACAGCTATATCTTACCAACGAAATAAGTTTTATTGCAAAATTACGACAGTGTCTTTTTATGTACGTAAATTATTACTTGTCGCTCTAACCACGTGTGTATTTCTATTTTCTCTGCAATACTGTATAATATATAATATGAACTCTGATTCTGATCTGAATTGTAAAGTTCCTATAAAACGGCGAGTTCAAGGTATGTTTTGGATAATTCGACCGATTGAAATAAAAATCGGGTATGTCCTTAATTTGTTATGTAAAAATAAACAAGCCCAATTGAGATCCGCCCAGCGGTTAGTTATTTAGTTAGTTCAGTATTAGTGGTAGTTAGTTAGTTCCAGGTAGAATAATAAAAATTGAATTATAAAAATAGAAAATGTTTCCTTCCTTGATGCAAGATGAAAGTACGTCTCCGACTGCAAAGTAGTGTGCCCTTGTCAGTTCGCTTTTTACGAATTAGAGTTGCTTATTTTTAATGGACTTCCAAAAAGGAGGAGGTTCTGTTTTTTTTTAATGTATGTTCACCGTTATCTCGGAGACGGCTTGACTGATTTTGATACTTTAAACTGTATACTATTAAGATAGGTCCCACGGGGAACTCGTTAAATTATCTTTAACATAGAGTTTTCCGTTTACGAGAAAATCAGGAAAACCCATGAAATTTGAAGTAGTAAGTAGCAGATTTATTAAGAATTTTATATATATTTACCTACACCAATGTCTAATTGTCATATCGGCTTAAAATATAGCAAGTGTTTATATTTCCGAAATTAGTCCAGTGATTTGGTATCTTTGAGCTAATCTGGTGGTACACATGTTGTGTTGAAACAGCTCGGAGGTTGGAAGTTGGCGGTATTTCTCTCGTGCCTCGAAGAACATGTCACCGTCGTTCCTGTGCCTTAACTCTCCCTGGTCGTATCTAATAGTTATCCCACCGGAGTATGAGAGTGACAGGAATAGGGAGTGCACTTGTATCTTCTGTGTAGATAGCTAGTCTCAATGAAATTAGCCGCCGTGATCGAAATCGTCGGGAGGACATTATTATAATGTAGGTATTTAAAATAATATTATATATTTAAAATAAGCCTCTAATCTCTGAATAATCTTCACTTGATTGATTGACTTGATTGCCTTCAAATTTTTATTCATATGTTTTTTATCGTAAAAACCACAGAAAGGCGTGACAGGTGACAGCTATATAGTAAAAATAAAATGGTGTTTGTTGGTAAGAGCATATTGAGACAGGTGGACCAATAAATAAAACTCATGTTGATTCATTACCAAAGGAACAAACCTCATAAAATATGCACGAAAAATGTGAAGGCAGTCCTTGACAAGGACGGCGTAGGGTTGAAAAAAGAAAATATTTTGGAGGAAACATCTTTTACTTATCGTAAAGTACTTTGAGAGTGACTTTAACAGTGATGGAAACGTAAAGGATATGAAATAAAAATTAATGCATATTTCTTAAAAACACCAATTGTATTTTTTTGTTTATGGTGCGTTAGTGGGTTACACTATACAAAATATATTTGATATCCAGGGTGTAAAATATATACAGTAGTTATAGTTACCATATTTACAGAAAACAAAAGGAAAATGCAAACTGAAAATGATGATGATCGGATAAAGAATGTTATGATATCGTATTTGAGGCTTGAAAAAATTATATGATAAACTAGCATTGCCCGCGGCTCCGCCCGCGTTCAGATGACTAAAAACCAAATTCTTAGGTTTTACATAATATTAGTATACTCTTATAATGTAGTTTTTGGATTTTTTCTCAGAAATTAGATATTTTCCCGCGGTAAAAAGTATCTTATTATTATGTTGACCCGTATAATCAGCTAGCTATCAACATACCCAATTTCATCAAAATCCCTCCTGTGGTTTTCTGTGATGCGGTAACAGACAGACAGACAGAATAGATTCGGTCTCTATCGATAATAATGTCTATTACAATAAGATTTTCCAAAATATATTTAATGTACAGATTCGGCTTAGCTACAATTTTATTATATGTATAGATTTTACAACCAAAAGGTAAATCTCGATGGCCATTAATTTTATTTGTATTTTCAGCAAATTACTTAAATTAGGAAGGTACTGTTACACGGTCTAATACTGCTGAATATGCTTTTAAAGTATAATTTGGCTTCTGTAATAGTTTAACATAATCCACTCTGACTAAATTGTGGTGTTAGTAGAACGTACTATATCGTACTCCGAGTTCTGTGATCAAAAAATATAGTAGGTACGTCTTCTGCACTATAAATGTTTTATTATGCTGCTTCGCAACAGTCACATATGATAGTTCATAAATACACGCAGTACATAAACAGTGCGGGTTTAATTCTGGGAACACTATTTTTTACTACATTTCCTCACTTTTTTACTTTTAGTATAGCTTCTCAGTCTTCTCTTAGCTCCAAAATTCCATCAAACTCTAGACACACTGTCGCCCTTTTTAAGTTACAAAGAATATTCTAGTATTCAGAAATTCTAAATTTATTTTAGTAATTTGAATTCCTTTCTGGAAAATGTTTTTTTCATCTCTTACACACGGCAATTTACATTAAACTGTTCTTGTCCATTAATTGTTATGTGTTGACCACTGTCTTAGGATGTATATATAAAGCATGTTTTAGACGTGCCATTTTAAATTATTATTTATGTGTAATGACGTTACACACGCTCCACTAAGGAACAATACCCTTTATTTTTATGAATATAGAAACCATAGAATTAAAGAGTATTATTATTAATGTACAAAACAATTTATCATAGAGCTCCAATGTATTTATTTACGTCAAAGGAATCATAACAGAAAGTAATCCTTCAGTACATATTACTCAAGAGTAAAAAAATACGCCTGTGTTTATTTACTGTTTGCAAATACATTAGTATACACTTTCATGATATCTACATGTTATACATATATGTATACTTATAACAAGGTTGTTTGTATAGATTATGTAGAAGCTTAGAATGGCATAATTACACAAAAAATAGATTTTTAAATTTCTTTTACGGTCAAATCACGATTGATTGATATAAAACTTTAGAATTTTTTATTAGAAATTTATTCGATAATAGCGATATACCCTCGTTCTATTCGGATGCCTCGCAGTAGCCGATAAAGTAAGTTAGCGACTGCACTTATATGTAAAATACAGACATTAACTATATATATATATATATATATATATATATATATATATATATATATATATATAGTTTCCAAACAAGTTGGGAGGCATTTTTAAGAAAATGTTGCAAATGGTCACCAAATTTGAAGCGCTAAGAATTGACTTTATTTTTGATGGTGTGTAATAAATGCTATGCTAGCAGTCTTATAAATCATCTAAATATTACCCAAGTATTATATATAAAAATCAGCTTTTATACTATTACGTAAGTAGAATTATGATTTCATTAAAAGGGTGTCTGGCAAGGGTTTGCCACGATGTTAAGTGTCTGGCGTTGAATGACGTGATTTTTAATAATATTCTGAAGGTAATACCAAAAAATCACACTTTATTATTTGACGAATTTAGATCGGTATTTTATACACCTTTAGTACCGTGTACCTGTCCAAGCCACCATAGCCTGAACTTCATAATGGTCCATCGTTCTTATCTGTGTTGGGAGAATGCACTGACAAACTTTCAGCTTTTATAAAATAACGAAGGTCTGGCGTTCACAGGCTCTTAGGCCATAAGGCACGAGTTGGACTTGCATTTGCCCAATTTTTACATTAAAAAATTTACAAATTTTAACATTATTTACTAAACAATAAAAATTTACAAATATTTTCATTTCATTTGATAATTGTTTTGGCCAACAAAATATTACTAATATGTTACAAATTTATAAAGCTAAAAAGTTTGTTTTATTGATATATTTTTTTGAAACATTTATTTACTAAGATCATTTTAGCATATTATAACATAAACAGTTTAAATGTTAATAGCTGCATTATTATGACATATAATTTCAACACGGGGGAATTACAAGAAATTATAAGGGAGTGTATAAAACAAATAAAACTCATGCTTCCTAGCGTGCTACTCTTATCCTCAACTTAGTAGACACTCAGGAATTGAAAGTGGCTGGCTAGCACCGATTTCGAAAATATCTGATTAAGTATCTATTCTATCTCTTAGCATTTTTCGAAATTCATCCTATAAGGGAGTAAAATAGATGAGATGATGGGATAGAATGGGGGGATGGGGATTGGAGATGATGGGAGATGAAAGTTTGTATGAAACTACGTCTTTTGAGATTTTTTGTAGATTTAGCGCGAGCGAAGCCGCGGGTTCTGCTAGTATTATATATAATATAATATTATTTCAATAATGTAGCTCAAGATGGGCATAGTATAATAGCTTTTACTGTGGCTCAACAAAAATAGCTAAGACGACTAGTTTTTAAGAGAACGTATGTATGTACAAGAGTTACCAGATAACGAATGACTACCAAAATATATACCTATAAAAAATAATTCTCAAATATCTTTTCATACCTTTTGTTTTAAAAAAAATCCTAAAAATTTACCAAAAAAATTTACTGTACTAACTTTTAATAAAGTGTTACACATATCATAATATATCTCAATATCATAGGTACATACATTTTCTATCTTTTATATTGCCGAATACCATTTCATTTACAAGATAAGAGATGCTAATATTAAAATTAACTTAGAGAACAGTTAAAATCGATGAAACCGTTTTTGTGTCTTTAAAGTTATAGAAAACCTTTTTCCAGGGATAAAACGAAGCCTATTCGTGTTTGCGTCAGTAAAAGTTTGGTTGAAATATTTTGGTGGTTAATGATTCTAATTCAATTAAAGGAGATTATAAATCTGATGTGAAGAAAGATATTATGAGTAATATTAATAACTAGCATTGTCCGCGGCTCCACCGGTGCTCAGATGACCAAAAATCAAATTCTTAGGTTATACATATTAGTATACTCTTAAATTGCAGTTTTTGTATTTTTTATCAGAAATGAGACATTTTCGCGCGGTAAAAAGTATTCTATATGTTTACCCGGATAATTAGGTATTACCATACCAAATTTCATCAAAATTCCTCCACTGCTTTTTTGTGATGCGGTAAGAGACAGACAGCCAGACAGACAATCATTCTAAAAACTATAGATTCTGCCTCTGTATCGATAATAATGTTTATTTCAATAAGATTTTCCAAAAAATATTTAATGTACAGATTCGGCTTAGTTACAATTTTATTATATGTATAGATAGAATATACCTATTAGATGTTATGTAAACAATAAAAAAATAATAAGGAATACGAAAAGAGGCGTGTTAAAATAATAAAACCTTTGATCTAAAGAATATAGAAAGGACGACATGATAAAATTTTCCGGGATGAAAAGTAGCCGATTTGTTACTGTCATGTATGAGCTATATTATTGTAAAGTTTTATTAAAATCCAAGCAGTAGTTTGTGTACTAAGCTGTATAAGTTATTATAGTTTTTTAAATATCCCACGGGAACTATTTAATTTTCCGGGATAAAAAGTATCTAAGATGTTGCCCGGGGATATAAGGTACCACCATGCAAAATTTTATTTAAATCGGTTTAATAGATTCGGAGATTAGCCCGTACAAACAGACAAACAGACAGAGAAACAAAAAATTTGAAAAAAATCTGGATTTGTTCTATTTGTCTTCTTACACCCCCCTGACTCAGTTTTTAGCATTTTTTTGCCATGTACAGACATTCGACCTCTACTGTTTTATTATAGTATAGATAATTTATTCAATTACTAGCGGCTCACCCTCGCTTCACTCGGGTTCACCTCTAGACAAACAAACAAATCTATCCCAGGAGAACCGTACATTTTTTCGGGATGATAAATAGCCTATTTGTTATACTGATATATGAACTATTTATTATTGTAAAGTTTCATTAAAATCCAATCAGTAGTTTTTGTACACTAAGCTGTATAAGTTACTATAGTTTTTTAACTATCCCACGGGAGCTCTTTAATTTTCCGGGACGAAAAGTATCTACAATTTTGACTAGGGATATAAGGTACACACCATGCAAAATTCCAATTAAATTGGTCCAACAGTTTCGGATATTAGCCCGTACAGACAGACAACCAGACAAACAGACGGAGAAACAAAATGATTGAAAAAAAATTTGGAATTGTTGTACTTTTTACATCCTCCTGACTCGGTTTTTAGCATTTTTTTATGTACAGACATTCGACCTCTACAGGTTTATTATATGTATAGGTATGTATATCTTTCAAAAGAAATTTTAGACATTGGATTTATTTTTGTTTTGGGTATAATTTATTGGGTTTGGTTAAAAATTCAAATTTCAGTGAAACAAATTAAAACTCGAAATCGAAAATCGCTGAATTATTTAAAATAGAATAATGCCTTATGATTCCAAAAAGGAACTTACTATTGTATAAAGATTCATATACAACAGGGTTCATCAATAGTGGTTGTGTATTAAATAGAATTAGGTGAGGGTATCTGAAAACTAGTATAAAATAGGAACTAAGGAG